>JACXGM010013563.1:0-22902 GCA_016801145.1 Umbra pygmaea | reverse complement strand
CATATATTTTGTTACTTCTATCGAGAAATACATACTTTTAAATAAAAATACATCGTTTTTGTGACTTGACAATATCTCTGAAGTAACTTTTAAGACCTCTCGCAGATACTAGCCAACGTCATGCTAGTATCAAAACAGAAACGCCCACCAAGTGAGTGGTGTTGCTTGTCTTTTGTCGCTCGTGTGACTGTGGGGTAAGGCCTGCACAATTAATCGTTATAAAATCGTGATCTCGATTAGCCCCTGTTAACGATTAGAATTTTAAATTACTTAGATTTAAATTTATTTGTTATTTTTTTTTGCACAGAAATGTTCAAGGAGTTCAGATAGTCCTTGTATCAGGGCCAAATTTAGTTCACTGTGTTATATGTCACTAGTTTTGGTTGCCTACTGTATTCAAATGGCCAGTATGTACTTTATTTTCTTCATTCATTGAAGCCTCTATGTTTTCAGGCTTGTGGTGATGCGCAATGTGCAAAGGTGCCAAAAAGAATCTATGTTTGGTACTGCCAATTTGTTTTTTCATATTAGGGATGGGCCGATAGCACTTTTTATGGAATGAGTACTAGTACAGAGTACCGATACGAGTACCGATACAAGTACTTTTAATAACTAGGCCAATGTCATATTTTTCAAGCTATAATCTGCTACATCTTCGATGTTGATCAGCCAATTCAAATATAGAAAAGTAAATGTTCCTACATATCCAGAAGAACACCAATATTGCAGGTCAAGAATGTGTAATATGTATTACAAATGTCAATAGTTTACGTCTCCTTCCCAAATGAGCTAAAATGAGAGAAACACGTTTGTGAAAGCGAATGCAATATCCGCATTGTGTTCGCATTTGCACTAAGCTTTGCAGACGTTTTGTGTAAGATGAGAATGTCTGTTTGAAGTGACTTTCCCCAAACAGGGATAATTACCTAATCATATAAAATTCTGTTAAGGTATTTTGTTTTGTTATAATCGGTACACAATTATATCTTTACTATAAATATAATCTATTGAACAAAATATAAACAGGCTACAGCCTACATCGTATTTCCTTTAAGTTATATTACTTAACGATAGTATGTCAGAACTTCCACTATTTTGTGCGACTCTACACTATGCAGTGACTAGCCTAATAAATTACAGCCTTCTTTCGGTCCTGTACTTAAATGTGCACGTTTTTCTTGAGGATTCTAATATATGCACCAATAATTTTGCAAATAGTAGGCTACATGAAATTTGCAATTGAAAATGCGATTTCGGATTTTGCCATTTGAACTGTACTAGAGAATTGCAATGAGGAAAATAGAGTTGTGATCAGTGTTTTTCAATAGAACCCGTGGCTTCGTCTGTGGAATGATTATGCATTTTAGGCGGTGATATTGTGGGCAACAAATCCATGGATTTGGACGCAAGACCTTCTGCATTGGAAGCGAGGTTGCTAACTGCTAAGCTACAGAATTATGGAGTTATATTCCTATCTTTATTCAAGAGCGCATTATTTCAATTTGAGAGCATTTCTCACAGATATAACGTACAGACTCATAAAAATTTCCCTCAAAACCTTGCTCTCACACTCAAATAGTCACTGCTCGCACTTGGATTTGCTCAGCTTGTGCTCAAAATTTCTGCTAGGACTCAGAAATGTTGTTGCTTGGACATATTTCCTGCTCTCAACTTCAGCCTTTCTCTTTGCACTCACGCTGTTTATTCGCGCTTGCAAATCTTCTGCTCACGGATTTTTTCTGCGCTCTCTGATTTTTTGGTGTTACAACACTATCAAAATTCCCCAACCAATAGAATGCCACCTGTAGTGTTGACCAATGAAATGATCACTGCCCTGTTGAGGGTGCGTTCGTTTAGAAAATCCCTTGCATGCAGATGCTGTACCTCCACGGCTCAACCACTCACGCCTTCCATACGTTTTTTATTTGTACATCCTTTGCTTTATTGAGACTTTTGAAATAAAAAGGCCAATTATATATATATGAAATGTATTCAGCTTATTTTCGAATCCGGAAACCAGACAATGTACGAACGTTCACTTTTGTGTAAGACTTCCGGTTCATTCAGAGTTCTAGCTAGCTAGCGCAGCTGAGGTACTATTATTAGTATTGTAGCTAAAGGTATCGCTAACTAATACGAAATGTAATGGGAACCCACAACGAAAACTCTTTTACACCCAAAGGGCAAATATGGCCCAGATCCGCAAACTATTATTCACAGGTGGGAGGACGACATGAAGAAATGGCCAAATATTACTTATGAAGATACCTTCAACTAACTTGTCGTGTCTCGGTGTGGACGGATCAGAAATAAGAAGCTACAAAGGCACTGAGGCTTATCAGTACCTTCACAGCGGTAAAGTTGGCCGTGTTCTCATTCACTGTTTTGAGGATAACAACCTGGTATTCCTCAAAGCAGATGTCCTGCCCAGGCAGACCAAATTGTAACATCATTTTGCCTGGATACTAGTGTCATCGGATGGCACTGTGGAGACTGCAGGGTGTTCATGTGTTGCAGGCAGGGTAAAGCTTATATGGAAGGTAGGTATCTAGCTGACATTGTTTATCGTGTTATATGTAGGTTGTTATTAGCTAGTTATGTTAAAAAGCTAATTGTGATGACACATCACAAAACCGATAAACAACTACTAAGCAAACTAGTCATCTTTTGATATTTAGTGAAGTAGAAAATGAATATAGCTAATGTAATTAGTGTACAGTAAACAGCAAACTACCAAGATAATTATCTGAAGTACAGCAGATTAACATGAATTTGCTGATCAATTCGACATTCGTTAAATATGAATTGTAACTTGTGTTCGTTAATCAACAGAATGCCTGTCCAGGTAAGTATTATGTTAAATCTCGTGTGAGAGGCTTCCTCGGTAAGCTAAGAAGATCCACAAATGTAAGATGCATGATTGGTAAGTTACATGAAAGGTAAGATGCTGTCATACTTACATTTTCATATCGCAATAATTGCACCGACTTTTATTAATCACATTTTTGTTGAAGGTTGAGAATCCTGTTAGTGGATGATGGACCAGCATGTCCTGTACAGATGAGCAACGCCAGTGGAACTCTGGGACACAGCGCAATTTTTTAAATGTCATAAGCCAGGTGATGGTCTTTCTGACAGCACACCAGCCAGTTCTCCATCTCTACCTCTGGGTATGACTCTCATGATGCATTTAAGAAGAGTTTTAAACAAGCCAATGTTCCTGTAGGGGAACCTTCTGCACAAGTGCATCAGTGCTAAACCAAGTGGTCAGCAAGTACCATCAGCAGCCACTGCAGAGCTCCAGCAACCTCATGGTGAACACACCATCAACATGCAGTGTCAGAAGTTTCTGTCATTTTATGATAATTATGTCAACCTGGAGGAGGGTAAATGTGCCAGCCTGGAGGAAGTCACTAGAGCACATAGTAAACATATCTATTTACTTGCAAGTTTAAAGTGTTACTAAAACAATGAAAATCCACTTGATTATATTTTTCCACTAGATTGACTGAAATGAAGAACAAAGAGGCAGGTATAGGGTTTTCAATATGATTTAGTGTTCTGGGTGTTTTTAAATATGATTTAGCATTGAGCCAG
Source organism: Umbra pygmaea (assembly GCA_016801145.1). NCBI lineage: Eukaryota > Metazoa > Chordata > Actinopteri > Esociformes > Umbridae > Umbra > Umbra pygmaea. The sequence continues at coordinate 19,305 of JACXGM010013563.1, read as the reverse complement.
AACATGTTGGATACCATTGTAGGTGCTGACCAATAGTAGTGGTTACTTGATAGCATCAGGTCCTTCAGTACTGTCTTCATGGTACCTAAATTTAGCCCAGTGGTTCTTAAACTTCTCAAACCAAGTACCATCTTTGATCAAGCTAACCCATCAAAGTTATCAACTAACTACAGAAAACATCAATAAACATTGTATGATCATGTTTTTGACCTTGTATTAAGTGTTAGGCTTAATTTAGGAATTTTAGTTGCAAACACAACCCATTGTGCACAATAGATAATCAATATACTGTATTAAACAGTATATACAATTTCAGGTGCAGTATGAGCACCACATATTTCTGCTGTAAACATATGGGCTAAGCTTTACTGTACAGCCACCCCAGGTTTGATTCGCGTTACAATTCAATATACCAAACCCTTTTATTTTTTCCTAGTCAAATGGTGTACTACCACTGGTTGCTCCAACAGCAGGTGTTGTATTGCTATAGTGGTTTTACTTAGAAGTACTGCTCTAGCTCAATTTTGGTTTTGGAGACTATGACAATAAACATTAACATAGCTAGATAGCTAGTTAGTGTGAAGTTGGGTAACTTTTGCATGAAACCCCATTTGTGACGAAACGACAACTGGTACCTACAGAACTGTAACGTGAACTAGTTAGTCGTAGGCTACCTCTTCTTCTCACTGGAGCATCATAGCCCAACCACTTCTCTGGGAAAGGGTGATCTTCAGTCGGCCTCTTGTCAACAAAATCATATGAACACACATAGGGTCGTTTTGGTGGTTGCTTTCAGTTGAGTGCTTTGAGCCAAAGCCGAAGAGCCTCATCGTCTTCAGGTGGTGGGTGCAAATCATAAGGCGTCTCACAACTGCACTTGCTTTGTAAATATGGTCGGTAATCAAAACACTGCTGTTGTAGGAACAGTTTTAGTTTCTGCCAATTATTGTGACATCCTCATACGGAACATAAAATCCCTGATTTACGGGAATCCATTTCCCAAGAAGTTTTGTGATGTATAGTTAGTCAGAAATTGAATGCAAGCTGAAAACGACAGAAGCGTTAACCGGAAGTATTACACAAAATCTTTGACAACCTCTGCCCTGATTTCCGTTGAAAAAAGGGTGAATGTATTTATATATATGGCTTATTTTGACTGGTCCTTTTATTTCAAAAGTATATACAACTGGCCTTTTCAGAAGTTGCAATAAATCATAGGAAGTAAATATTTTTAAAAAAAAAACGTATGAAATGTTGGAGTGGTGGAGCCGTAGTGGTACAGCACCCGCATGCAAGGGATTTTCTAAACGAACGCACCCTCAACAGGGCAGGGATCATTTCATTGGTCAACGCTACAGGTGGCATTCTATTGGTTGGGGAATTTTGATAGTGTTGTAACACCAAAAAATCAGAGAGCGCAGAAAAAAAATTAGTGAACAGAAGATTTGCAAGCGCGAAGAAACAGCGTGAGTGCAAAGAGAAAGGCTGAAGGTGAGAGGAGGAAATATGTCCGAGCAACAACTATTCTGAGTCCAAGCAGAAAGTTTGAGCACAAGCAGAGCAAATCCAAGCACGAGCATTGACTATTTGAGTGTGAGAGCAAGGTTGTAAGGGAAATTATTATAAGTCTGTACGTAATATCTGTGAGAAATGCTCTCAAATTGAAATAATGCCCTCTTGAATAAAGATAGGAATATAACTCCATACAGAATTGGTTGCTAACTTCTAAGCTACAGAATTGGGTTTTTGTAACATTGAGAAAAACAGGTGGAAAAATACCATAGGCGTAGATTATGGTGGGGACGGTGTGGACGCGTCGCAAACAGATTTCGTCATGAGTCATTTTGTCCCCACCACTTGTATTGAGAAAAAGTCCCAGTGCGGGGTGGCAATCGGGAGAGTCGGGTGTTTTGCGGCCACAAGTTCCGGTCTGATAGTAGTTATATACCGCTGGTCTAAACTGTGCAGCCTCTGCTCAGCCCGTATTTTAGTCGAACAGTCACTTGGCTGTGTGTGATCTGATGCCTTGTATCACTTAACTAGCTACAGTACAATAATTTTGCTACGGAATATTATGATATTATGTAAAACAAATAGTGCAAAACTAATAAAATATGCTTTAACAAAGGTGCTTTCCAAAATTATATTGAATGAAAGGAAAGTATACAATGTAACCTCAAAAATCCCTTTTATGTAATCTGTTTGTTTTTTTCTTTTTTACACACTGCACATGTCAGCGCAATTGCAGCTGTTGTTACATTAACTATAAGCTGTCCTGAACTTAAAATGTACTGTTGTTTTTAAACCTTTAGCAAAAATGCCTTAGACATCCTTAGAATGGAAGCATTTCATCAATGTAACGTGATAGAAATCATGTTAAACACAAACTCTGCCAACAATGGTTTTCATATAGTTTGACGTTGAATATGACATATAGTTGCCACTTGAAATATAATTTGCTTTGCTAATTTAAGTCTAACACTAATAAAGCTATTTTTTACACCTAGGCACACTTTACATTTTGTTGTTCAATTGCTAATGTTCTTCTTATTTATTTTTTCACCAATTCAAACCATCATGGGTTTTATTTTTGAACAGTTTAAATGATCTTATCACAATGAAGTCCTTATATGTTATTAGTCAAATAGTTGTGTGAAACTTTGTGTAGCCTATATCCAGAGACAAAGCCAGATTTCAGGTTTACTCCCTAAATTTAAGTTTAAAATTTGATGAATCAAGTTTAAAGATATCACATCCAAATCAAATGTTATATTGTCCTGTCAAGACAAGCATTTCTTTCTCGCTAACACACAGTTCTCCATTCTGGCACTTGCTGCGCATTTTCGTGAAATATAGGCTCCATCCAGCATGCGCCATTTAATTGACACGCTCTGCTGATTTGCCAGCTAAACTTTTTTTATTTGTAGAACGTGAATTAATGTTAGTTATCATTATAGTTACATACAACCAAGCAGTGGTAATAATATTGGCATTCAGCAACAACTATGAGGCTTAACTAAAAAAAATTATTGGGAATAATTTTAAGGTGGCTGAATATGGCCAGCAGCTACTGCACATTGAGATCCTGATCTGATTTACTTTTGTCTTGTCAATCACCTTTTTTACTTATGTATTTGTTTCTGATTATTTTTTCCAACAGTGCAATAAAACATCAAACTACATGGTTTAATTAAAAATTGTGTCATTTAATGTCTACTAGTCTTTTATTTCAAAATATCCACTAGTCATTTGTCAGAGATCTGTCGATTGTTGGTTGACCAAAGAAAATCTAAGTTGTTGAAAGCCTAGTATCCTATCTTCAAATTGATACAGATGTGTTATTAGAATACATTTCATTAAATTAAAAGCAAACAGATATATTGGACGAAATTAAACATACTAATTTGGCTATCCTTGATTTTTTTAACATACAAAAAATGAAAGACACATGGAGAAATATTGTCTTGGAGAAATATTGCCTTGCAACGAGATTAAGCCTTTGAACCGGAATCCTATAGGCTATAGGCTATGGTGCGCATTATTCAACAACAATCTAAATGCAAAATTATGCAGATTATTCTATATGGCTATTGGTAGCTACTTGTTATTTCTTTCTTAATTTTTTCATATACAATGTACAGAAAGTTGATTTAACAATCTACATTAAGAAGAAAAAAATAAACTGCTGTTTCTCCACTGCAGGAGCGACATTTTAGGAAAATGGACAGTGTAGTGGCCTACCGCGGGCCTATAAAACTGTTAGTCTCGTCACCTCATAACACAACATAACACAAAATAATGAACTTTGACAGTATCCTACATAATGCCAATTAGATATAGCCTACTAAATACTGTACTACACAGTTTACACAATAGCTGCCTGACATGCAGGCTGCATGTCAATATCCATTTTAACCGCATAAGTTGACAAACCAATCAAATCCATTTACAATTATTTTAATAAAATTAAGCACAAACACCCTTTTATTTATATTCATGATTTAGGTATATTCAAAACGATATACGTTTTTATTATTAAAAAAAGACTTGTCCGTCCAGGGCGAGCACAGTTTCCCTAAGGCCTGCCCATAACACCGGGACTACACTACCGCTACGCTTGCACCCCCCCTCCCTGTCTATGAAACTGTACCCAACACTTCTGAAAATTCACTTCCGACAACGTCTTTGTCCCCACCACATTTCAAACCAAACCGACGCCCATGAAAAATACATTGGCTGTGGCGTGCGCTGGAAGTTAATTATGCCATCAATTTTGTAAAGACAACAGCCTCCCGGGTTTGGGTTTGAACCCAGAACCTTCTGCATTGGAAGTACAGTTGCTTACCACTGAGCTATGGAAATGGGCATTTGGAATGTTTAGAAAAAACAGGTGGAAAATTACATTGGCTGCAATGCTTGCAAGGAATTAATTATGCCATCAATTTTGTAAAAACAAGTTAGATAATGTCACTAAAAGCTGTTGAACCAGGTTTAGACATTTCTAGCAATCTAACAAACAGCCTCCCGGGTTTGAACCAGGAATGTTCTGCATTGGAAGTATGGTTGCTTACCGCTGAGCTATGGAAACAATAATTTGCACAGCAAAAAAACAATGGAACAATGTGTTAGTTTGAACGCAGAACCTTGTGCATGAGTAACTGGGGTTTAACCAATAGAGCCATTGAGGTTCCGGTTGCAAAGTCGAGAAAAACATAGGGCGTAAAATATTCTGATAGATTGCTGAAACCACATAAATTGGATTATTACAAAATTTGTGTAAAAAAATATTACAAAAAGACATTGGTATTGTGCATAAATGAACATGGTTGTGGTTTTAAACTTTTAAGAAGACTTTGGCAACAACACTGAGAAAAAAGCATTTTACCAATTTGCATAGAGGTGGACTTGAACTCAGGACTTTCTGTATTGTAACCAAGTTTGCTAACAACTACGCCACAAAGGGGATGTAGCATGCAGAGGTAAAAAAAAGTAAAAAAAATAGATTTGGAGTTTTTGGCAATAGAGATTCATTGATTGAGACTGGTCAAGACTAAGTCTTGAATGTAGACTTTCTTAGCCACGTAAAAATAATAGGTCTTAGCAAGACCACATATATCATGGTCTGTGGTTTTATGGTGTTTTAACAATCGCACATGAGAGGCTGCTAGGTGGATTTGAACCCTGCACCTTGTGCACGGCAACTGGGTCGCTAACCACTGAGCCGAGCTCACGGCAACCGAGTCGCTAACCACTGAGCTGTCTGGTTGCAAAGTGAAGAAAAAGAACAGGGGAAATTATTTACGATTGGCTACTGCAACCACATTTTGAATTATTACAGCATGTGTGTAAAGAAATATTAGAAAAATACATTGGTATTGTGCACAAATCCACGTACAGAATTCTTGTTTGAAGTTTTGGAAAACTTAGACCATGCATTGGCTAGATATAAGACGTTGACTGCATTCAGGTGTTTGAACACATTTTCATTAACACATAAAATCCAAACGGATCAACGTACTGAAATTGTGTGAATACCTTATCGTTAACATTGTCTGTAGACTGAGTTTCGTGAGTATAGGACAAACGGCCTCGGACTAGTTTTGATTGAAGGCCGACTTTGTCAAAATTAGTCTTTACACTTTTACAGCAGACAACCACTGGAGCAAAGATGCAGAGGCCTTTACGGATTAACAGGACAAAATCATGACCACAGTAGGCCGAACGATCATCGAGATAAATGCGATAAGGTACATTTGGTTATTATAGTGCCAACATGTGTTCAGTATGTCATTTTCAATACCCCAATAGTGAGACACATTGAAAACCAGCCTGCCAAGCTTGGAGTTTCTGGGACTTGCGGTTTTAGCAAAACGACCGCTTTTATCAGCGCTTTGTTCTGATTGGCCGCTGCGACCTAACAAATTACGCTATTGCTGCGATTTTGCAATAAAATGGTTGAAAATGGTCGCCAAGAACTATTGTATAAGAAAAAAAATCTGTCACTGAATTATAAGCCATTTTAAGTTATTAATTAGTAATAGCGCCCCCTTAAGGACTATTTGTATGAAAAATCCGGATTGTGTACGGATCAATGTACAGATTGTCCGTGTAAAGTTTTGTAAAGTTTAGACCATGTGTTGGCGAGATATAGGATGTCAACTGTATTCAGGTGTTTTGAGTACAATTTCATTGGCTCATAAAATCTGAACGGATCGACATACAAAAATTTCTTGAACAAATTATTGTTAGCATTGTCTGTAGATGATGTAGACCGAGTTTCTTGAGTATCATTTTGGTTGAATCTTGAATTTGTCAAAATTGCGGAAAATATTTACATTTTTACAGCAGACAACCAGTGGAAAGTTGCAGAAGAGTTGACAGATCAAAATGACGAAATCAGATCGATTAAAGGACAAACCGTTGTCGAGATAATGCAAAAATGTAAATGTGGTTATTATAGCGCCACCTTGAGGTCAATGAGTGTCATCCTTGGTGTCTGAGTAGGAAGGGCATTTTCCAACCTGACTGCCAAATTTGCAGTCTTGGACTTACGGTTTTGTCTGCCCATATAGTTTTAGTGGAGAAGAAGAATAAGATAAAATAATAATAATAATAATAATAATAAAAATGCAACCCAAATCAATAGGGCTCCTGCAGCAGCGCTGCCTGGACACCTAACTAGGAAAATACGAAGAACAACTGCAATTTCAGTTGACTAAGGGACCATTCTTATTTTCAGAAACAACCTGGGAGCAATAAGGTTTAACTGTCCTGCTCACAGAACAACAATGCTTTCATTGTGGTGGTTGGGGGATTTATGAGGGCCTTCTCGGTACCATGCTCTACTCACCAAGCCAATTTAGACAATAGTGGCCTCTTGGTCACAGACAGGGTATGTTTTTCTCAACAGACAAATAGATGAAGTGCAAAGTTAGTAATACTGTGCTGTGCTCAGTTTTTAGCCTGTTTCTTTGTTGTTGTTAGTGTTTCATGTCAATGACCTTCATCGGGCAAAAAAACTATTCTATTGTGACATCCTAAATTATACTTTTCATTTATGTTACTGATACATAAGATGTAGTACTGAATACTACAAAACCACGATTGCATGAGGTAAAATATTCTTTTAAATACTTCAATATTAATTTCTATATATATATATACTGTTCTCATTAGGGTCATTCTAAGACCATAAACTGGTGACTGAATAGGTTATTCAGCTACTCTCTGCTTGCAATGTTTTAATTGATTTGAAACAGGGTTTACGTAAGAGGTGCTTTTCAAAAGCTTCAGTATGTTGTATGTTTTCTCATTCCCCTTGCTAGAAATGACATTCTGTGCCAAGTCTACACCTTGTCAGCTCCTGATGATATTTCTTATTCACAACCCTTAAGAAAAGAAGACAATCGCCTGCCGGCGTAGACTTATCCTATCCCTTCTGAAGATGTTTGTCTCAGATCATAATGAAAAAAAACAGCAGGGAGAATTAACTACATGATGAGTTTGATCGCATCACATTGAATGTGACATTCCCCTTATGGGATTTGTCTGAAGATGCTCACTTCAGATTACCTGGCCCTCCTTTTCTCCCACCTCTGTTTTTCCCTAATCAACACTTTGAAGGTGCCAAAGGACATCAGGTCACACATACTGGAAGCAGTTGAACTTTGTCTCCTATTAAAATCTCAAAGAGATATGAAGAGGCCACAACTGCAAGGTTTCAATTGCCTGGAGGTACAATGGCATAGGAGATAGATGGCATTAGCATCCATGATGTCCCCCACATTTCTGTTGTTTGAGTAATGCATTTAGATCTAATTGAGTTATACAACATTGTTTTGTAGATTAGAAGTAAACAACAGTATTGATTTAAATAAGTAGGCACATTCCCAAAAATGTAGATTAATTATAGTCCCAATCAAGGATCATACCAGGCACATTCAGATTCAGAGTCTGCAACATTACACAACCCCATTTTTGAATCTGTGGCTTTTGGTGAATTCCAAGATTCATGTCCCATAATGTTTTGTGGTTTACAGAAATGGAGGAAGAAGGAATAAGGAGGACGAGAGAAGAGGAAGGGTATAAATCATTTGAATAAAAAAAGCATCCTCTCAGGTTTATGCTTTCTGGGTCATTGTTGGCCTGTCTGTTTGACGGAAGCCATTACCAACACAAAGCAGACAAAGTCTCTTAATTCTGTCATTCAGGTCCACAAAGCAACAGAAGGAATACGGTCCTGGTAGATAGAGGACCCTCTTACCCCAGGTTCTGCAGTAACGCACTAACACCACACACAGACTGACCATGTCTATACTATAACTCCTGGGAGCTTTTAATCAGAACCCCCACTCCCAAATAAACATACACATGCATTGCATACCACAACTGTCAAACACAGAGGAAATACATTCCCAGCTTTATTTTTCACTCTCTAGGTCTTCACAAACAAATAAATATTTATATGGATTGACCCTGGTAAATTCAACAATTACATGTTTATTTGCATATTCCACTCTCCCATAATTGGGTTTGGAACTTGAATAACTTTAAAAGCATTTTGTTTTGAATAAATCTACTATTTACAATTTGTATACAGTGAAAGTTAATGCTTGAAATATAATGCTGGGCATGTGGTACATGGCCAATATACCACAGCAAGGTACTGTTCTTTTCTTTTGTCCCCTCCCAATGGGACTTGTCCAATTCCCACTGACCCTGCCTTGTCGTCAGCTCCGCAGCTCCTAGGACAGATGCGTGATGGTGAGTGGTCATGTTCATGACTGTTTACACATAACTGGATATCAGTCTATGTGTGGATGGTCAATCCTCTGAAAAATCTAAGGTTCACTTTGGTGTTCCTCAGGGATTGGTCTTGTTGTTTTCTCTATTTATGCTGTCTCTTCCTGATATCAAATGAATGCACAACATCCACTGCTATGCTGATGACACACAGCCCTACAATTGTCTAACATGGAAGCATGTGTTTCAGACATAAGGATGTGGATGTCAGCAAACTTCTAAATCATGCAAAAACAGATTTGATAAGTTTAGGTCCAAAGAAATTAGATTTGCTGTCAGATCTGGGGGTCCACACGCCATAGCGGGCTGAATTGCTGCATTGTAGGACAGTCACGATGGTCATGGGTTCAAGCCTGACCTAGTGTTATCTGAATCACAAAAAAATATATAAATTAAAGATCTCACAATGAACTTGGATGGTTGTACAGGAATCGCAAAGAAATCTGCAAGGAACCTTGTGGTTATTATGGACACCGATATCTCTTTTGATTAACATATGTAACATGTTTCAAGAACAGCCTTTTTTCATCTCCGGATTATTGTTAAAATCTGAAACGTTCTGTCAAACAATGATGCAGAGAAACTGTTTGCCCACTGCATTTGTGTGTCATTGTTACCTGTATGGTGAATCTCTGCCCGTTTGGGCTGTACCTTTCTAAATGTTCCTTTGCAGCATTTGTTGTTGTGTAAACCCTGTTATGGTGTCCTGCAGGCATGTCTACTTTGCTCTCCTGTGTGGCACTATGATAAGTGTGCTAGGATTATTTGTAGGGGTGTGACGGTTATTAAATAACCGTGAGACCCGACGGTTATAGATGAACACTGTCATTAGAACTTTATTACCGCCAAAACCATGTTATTGAAATATTTTTAAATAATGTAACCATACCGAGTGTTTGAATACTAATTCAAAATAATTGTTTTACAAACAGCCTGTGTTATAAATGGTCTATGTCTTTTCCAACTGTTTGGAAAATAGCTAAACTGAGATTTGCAGATACAGGCATGCAACGCAGTGGCCAATCTTTGAAGCCGCTCAACGAAGTTCAATGGCAAGTGTGGGGGTGCAAGGTGGCCTATCGTTTAAACAACACCTATTCATTAGCGTGGGGAGGGTGAATAGTCTATTTCTTTCCTCAGTGAGGTGAAAATATGCATCTTGTTATAAAAATGTTAAATCGGCTGTTGAGGCATATTTCCGTTTTTAAAACAAAAAGTGCAACTTAAACTGCATTTACAGCCTAGTATAATAATGTGATAAATGAGATGCAAAGCCGACTCATGTGAACATGGAGAATTTATCAGGTCAATTGTGTTAAACAACGTGTTAGGGAGGTGCTTTCTACAGTTTAAAGAACCAGTAGGGTGGGGGTCGTTGGGTGATAGTGGTGATTTCACATTTCAGTATTAAACCAGATGGCAATGGAAAACCAAAAAACCTTGATGAGCCTGTTTTCAGAATAGAGCTTGAGATTTCTGCCCGAACCCGACGGGACCGACACGTTGATTCGGTCTTAATTTCTCACATATTTCCCCAGGCACGTCGGGTTAGGGCCGGGTTCGGTCTGTAAATGTAGCCTATTACGGTAATAAAAAAATATTAAAACATACTTTTACTTTGCAACATATTTAAGAGCTAACTTGATTAATTTAAGCAACTCCTATCTATCTCAGTCAAATCGTTTCCTGTCCCCACCCTTTTCCCCTCTCCCTGTGACTGATTAGTTGATGGTATTTAGAGAGAAATACGAAATAGCTTTTGGCGAGGTGTGGAAACACTTTGACAATGTGCATGATCAAACTAATACACCGGTGGGTTATCTACAATGTGAAAGTTGCCACAGTGTTTTTAAGTATGAGAGCATCCGAAACTGAACTTCACCTGTCTCAAAATGAAAGTGGAGAATGCTTATCGCGAATCATTCCTATATAGTACAAATGCTGTTTTAAGAATCTGCTTATACAGTGTAGAATGTTAATATTGGGTCTTGTCATCCATATCAACATTTGAAGAAAAATTTAATAAAGGTGTAGCCTTACGGTCTCCCCTAGAGAGAGAGAGGCTATAGAGATACAGTAAGTGGTTTCTCTCCTGTGTGTACCGTTTTATGTTCGTTTACTGCTATTCTGGCCTTTCATACGATCACATGTTTAGTCTAGTTTAGCGTCTGTGTCACATCATAGGCTAGTATCATTCTCCAATAGATCGTATCTAATCCAATCTAATCTATCCCAGCATTCATTCATTCACAATTTTTTGTATTTAAGTCTGTCATTGTTTCATTTTGCAGTCTGTGAGGTTGTCTTTGTTAAATAATATAGCCTCGTTTTTTTTACCACACATGGCTTTTTCATTTTGTAAATGTTTATCTTTAATAAAACAACGGTTATTTTTGCCATTCCTTGCGCATTTTTCTCCATTCAAAATGTCGGGTTGAAAGTACGTTCGGGCTTCAAAAAGCTATTAAGGTGCCGGTTCGGTCTCGGGTTCGGACAGATCTGTGTCGGGTTCGGTCAGTGTCGGGTTAACATTTTCAGGACCGATTAAAGCTCTATTGCAGAATATGCGAAAAAACAGTATTTGTTACAAATACCAACACCAGCAATCTCCCTAACCACCTGAAGATTAACCTACGCGGACATTTGGATTAAACACTGCTTCACTGCTGCTCAACCATCCACCCCTGGTGAAAGGCAGTTGAATATGGCTCACTGTTATTATAACAGTCGTTATTCGTCTTTTATTCTTTGGTAAAGGTATTATTTGTAATTTACAAATTCATTTTTATGCAGCTATTAGAGAATTTAAGTACTTTTGTTAACTGTGTGTGATTTAGCTACTTAATACTTTCATTGCTAGTTGGCTTGCTGTTAAATAAACGTATAGCGATAACCGTCATCTTTGACCAACATCATAGCCGTCATCAACAATTCCGAAACTCACACCCCTAATTATTTGTCCTGATAAGGTTTAAATCTATGTTAAGTCAGCTATTCCTCATCCATGTTATACTACGTTATATACAGTGAGTGATTGTTGCCTTGTAGGCATAAAGGTTTGTTATTTTGGGCATCACTGTCGCCTGTGCAAATGAGTGGCCAAAGTCAGCTTTGTTATTTGTTTCTATTATGCACGGTCTACAATTATGTGAGTACTTCTTTCTGCCTCCATACTGCACAACGCTGTTATAGAATGACACACCAATAAAATGGGAGGTCACAGAAGTAAATCAGAGTAGCCTATCCACTTCACAGTGAGGGAAAACCGTAAGGTTTCTCGTGACACACCGCTTCCAACTGAACGATTGGGAGCAGGAGACCAAAATTGTGTTTACCTTCAAAACCTCCTTAAAGTAAACAATGGTAGAGTTAAAAGTATGACACAACAGTCAGTTTTATGGCTCCTGCTCACTGCGGCAACTCCTGGCGATTTTAGTGTTAGCGACCAGTTTACGGCCGATCACTATCTCGCTGCCTGCTGTTTTAATGCCCACCACCCACTGATAGCGACTAGCGTCTAGAGATTTGTGGCGAGACAGAAAGACACCAGACGCTAGTCGCTAACTCTGAGCCAATCAGAAATTGTGGGGAAAAAGGTCAACGAAAGTGGGGGAAGAAAGACCAGGTGGAGAGAAGAACGTCAAGAAGCGGAAGGAAAGAGGAATGTGTTTTTCCGGTAGGAACAAATATGTGACGTCACAAAATAACTGTTTATCAAATGAGTTATTTGACAGCGGATTGGACTTAATCTGGACTTTACAGGTTAGTTTTAATTTACTAATTTAACTTGCAGCTTTGTTTTTGCATAGTCAATAGCTACGTAACGTTATCTACATTAGCTAGTTAAAGGTGCTATATGTAAAACGGACAGCCAGCGTTAAACAATGGGTACTACAGTTCAAATTCAAAATACCTGAGTTGTATCCCTCCGCCCCCTCCTCCCCAGAATCGAAACTAACGTGACAAACAAGATCAGCGCAATCATGACAAGCGAACCGTGTTTTACTACGTCTATGGTAATGGAACCGTTTAGAAACATGCAGAGTTTTTTTAGGTTGTGTAGAATCTCTATGATCTCGTTCATTTGTTTGCTGCTTCCATGGCTGTAGCGCGCTGGGTTCACATTTTTACAGGTATGCCTGGCAATCCGTTCGTGCTGTCAAAATGGGCAGTTGATAACAACACACAGACCAAAACAAACATAAATTCAGTCACGGAACGTACTTTTCCAAAAGAAAAAAATACTGACATTAGCATTGTTTTCAGAAAATACAGTATTTCAGCTTATCATGTTTCCTTTATATCTGATGAGGCATTGGCTAATTACAGTTTTTTTTAGCTCATCGTGTCAAAACTCAACACACAAGAATTCTTTACACAACACTTGGAGATTAACATCTAACAGCCTTGTCAAAACTGCCATTATGCAATCAAAACTTAACACTCTGACTTCAAAAGGCCCTCTTCAGTTCGATAGGGAACACACATGCACCTGAACAATGAACAGTCAAACAGACACAACACACTGGTCAACTTTACTCAAAACTCTTCTGTCATTTGTAGTTTTTAAACAATTTTTATTCCCGCAACCAAGCCTCAGTGATACATTGTACACAATTCCCATTAGAACTCAGGGATCACGCCGTCGATTGGGGTCGGGCCACATCCCCTCGTCCACATCACAGGCAATGTTCTCCCTTGCAAGGCAACAGCGAAAATATCGACGGGCTTGGCGTATCCACCCGTGGATCGACCCCAACTCGATGTCTCCATGCATGTGGTAGGCGGTCATAGACCTTCCACCGCTATGCTAAAAAGAACTCCTCAATCGAGTTAAGGAATGGGAAATAAGGGGGCAGGTACAGCACTGTGAATTGGTTGTGGTTGGCGAACCAGAGCAGCCCGGTGGAGACATTATCCCAGATAACAACAAACGGGCTGCCCTGGTCAGTCCTATGTGACCGCGGCATGAAGTGCATGCAGAAATGTCAGTATGTGTGCAGTAGACCAGTAGACCTGAGTCGTGAGTCACTCGGATCTTTCACCTGAGTCTTTAAAATAACTCATGAGTCGCGAGTCACTAGTATGATTAACCCGGATTAGTTGAGTCCTAATACAATTCGATCTAAAATTATAAAAGTGCCACACACAAACCTGTTGCAACATTATCTACTAGTCCTAACTATCTTAGCTGCCAAAAGAATTATAACTTACAATTTCGTAGACAAACACAACTCCACAAGTCAATTTAAGCGACTGAGTGAGTAGAGCGACAGTCCGAGACACGTTATAGGAACTTCCCGATTTGCAGACTCAGAGCCGGAAACATTGTAAACTCGCAGACCATGGGAGTGGGACTCACGAGTTCTTGCGTGAGTCACTCAATCGCGAGAATCAGCCAGCTACGTTGTCATGAGTGGATCTGAAGCAGACGAGCGAGTAAAGTCTCCTCGAGTCTGGGTGAAAAGCAAATTTACAACAAAAGCCATTATTTTTCTTCTGAAATAACATTCAATGTTTTGCATGTAGCCTAGCTAGGCCTACTGTAGATTTTGTGTATAAATGCAGTATATAAAAATGCAATTAGGTAGAGCAGACAGTCTGAAACATTGCAAGCTCGGATTGCCACGCAGACCATGGGACTCATTAGTTGCCGATCACTCATGAGTCCCAGAGGACTCATGAGTCGTCGATCACTCATGAGTTCTTGCGTGAGTCAGTAAATTGTGCGAGTCAGCCGGCTAAGTTGTCATAAATGGTTCTGTAATTAGACAAGCGAGTGAAGTCTCTCCTCGAGTCAGGGTGAAGCAAATCCACAACAAAAGCCATTCTTTCACTTCTCAAATGACATACAATGTTATTTGGTGTATAAATGTTTTATATTAAAATACAATTAGATCGAGCAGACAGTCCGAAACCAAATTAGGTACATAGTTGAAAAAACTAAAAAAAAGTCAATTTATTCTCTACGGGCATTTCTCCGGTCCTGTTTCTATGTCTACATTGGCAGCCTCTCTTTTGCTTAGGCTACACTGAGTTAAGACAATAAATAAACAGTCTGGCTCAAAAAGCTTTCTTTCCCATGACTAAATGGCTCTCCTGTGAGCAGCTGTATGAATTGATACGCAAGTTTTGATGCATGACAGTAATATTTGCTATTAGGTAATATTAATTATAATATTGGTTGCCTAGTATTAGCAGCCTATTAATATAATGTATGTAGGTTATTAGACTCCCATTAGTAGTAGCCTATTAGTAGATCCATTAGGCTTACTTGAGAACATGTTTTCAGGTAGTGTCATAAAGCCCTTCCCCCCTTCTCTTTTGCAATGTATCTGGCTGTTTGACCCTCTGCCCTCAGTGCCCTGTGGCTGCACACTGGGTGAAGTTGCCGTGGTAATGTAGTTGACCAGCCCCCTTGGCCCCTTAGCACAATAACAGGCCTTTCTGATGAATAGCCTAGACTCTGAAGGAGAAGGATGTGTCCTTGCTTGGCTCCGCTCCGCTCTGCTTGCAATCTATTCTATCTCTGCTTTTTCTTTAGTGTTCTTTTTCTTTTCTTTTCCCAAACTATTCTTTAGACTTTTTCTTTGCTATTTTTTACACACCTTATGGACAGAGGCTGTTTATACATCTACCTGGAATACCTTCTAAAGCCATCTTGAAGAATTAGAGCAATCCAACATGGACTCCAGCTGTACAGAATGTGCAGAGTGCTGTCGCCTAACATTAAGAGTGGCTAAACTAGAAAGCAGGATTTCCACCCTTTACAAAATACAGGATGGTGAACAATTTTTGGACTCGTTCCTGGTACCGTCTTCCCAGGTGGCAGTTTCAGACACTACCATCCCATGGAATGGCCACAACACCTACGCTGAGGTGCTGACTAAGCGGGATCACTAAGGTGCCATCCCCAAGCATGTGATGACTTCTACCCCAATGTGCTCAGAGGCATGGACGACCATACAGAGGAATGTAAAGAAACACCGCTCACCAACCACCAAAGAAAAACTTCAGCTTGGTAACACATACCAGCTGCTCTCAAAACCAGAGTCGCCCTGCTTAAAACCACCAGCAAAATCCAAAACCATTACCAGAAAGCAGTACTCACAGCCCACAAAGCTGCCTACACCTCCTAGGAACACCAATTCACAACCCTGCCGTGCTAAGGAAAACAACCTTAAGTATGGTAAGAAACATCAACTCTCACATAATGAAAGAGGGGCAATTCCTCAAGCTCTCACACAGGCTACACAGCCGAAATACCCAAAGACTGTACTCATTGGGGACTCGAAAATTAGCAAATTAAGGAGTAAGAGTATGATAACAAACTGTCTCCCATACGCAACTGTCAGCGAGATAACTGAGAAACTACCAGAAATCCTCAAAAGCTACACTGCTGACAAAATTGGTATACATATAGGTTGAACTGACACTAAATCAGCAGTCTGAAATTTTAAATAAAGGACTTCATTGCCAATAATAATAAAGGGATAGGTCGCTTTAGCAGACTGTTAGCACTACAAAATTGGCTTGCCCCCGCTTGTACCTCCAGAGGTCTGAATTTCATCAGCCATTTCGACCTGTTCTGGGAGAGAAGAAATCTCTTTAAAAGGGACGGGATTCATCTAAACAACTCTAGACTTCGAATGCTTGCAGATCATCTGGAATACAATATCCTCCATTCTTTTATAGTTTCACCAAAGAAGGAGAAAGAAAATACACAACAATACTCCCCTATCAGGATGATCTCAGAAAAACTAAGGAAAGTGGGTGAAATGGATGAACTAACTGCCGTTGACACATCCCACAAGGACAATGATAGCACGACGCAGCCACAACAATCAGTGCTCATGGACAAAATCTCAGCTGAGTCCTGTCCACAAAGCTCATCACAAACAGACTGTGTCACATTAAAAGCGCTCCAAGATTCCAAGGACAACTTTGTGGAAAACAGTCAGGGAAGCGATTTTCTGGTGACACCAGAGAACCAGTCGCTCTTGAGCTTCTCCGAAAAAATGGAGGATCTGTTTCATGCTGGAATAAAACTATCCCACTCTATTGCTGCGAGCCCCCAGATACCAACCAGAAAGCGCAGAGGCCCTGCAGCCCCCCCATTCCACCGGTTAGAAAGCTTCGGCCCCTCCCACAACGGTAATTAGAACCAAAAACAACTGAAAACAGCTCTCAGTGATATTTGTCGGGACCCCGCTATGATAACAGTATCAAATGTTTACAGAACAAGCGGGAACCCAGCGTGCCTGTATCTTTCTCTATTCCTGTTCTTTTACATAACAGAAAGTCTAGGGCTGTCTCAAGCCAGATAGCAAACCCATCTAATCTACTGCCTATTACATTAAATTGCTGTGGGGGAAAGCAAGAATACGACTGTTAAATTAGCAAATTTAAACATCCGTTCACTTAAAAATAAATCACTTCTAGTCAATGACTTAATAACCACAAACAACCTAGTGAAACATGGCTATCAGAGAGCTGTAGTGCAACAATTCTCAATGAAACAGCCCCTCCTAACTAATTTTATGAGTGTCTGCAGAACGGTTAGGAGAGGAGGAAGTGTAGCAGCCCTTTTTAAAGATGTCTATCAATGTAAGCAAGTGTAATTTGGAAATTACCTGTCTTTCGAATATCTGGGAATGGTGTTAAAAGTTGCTCCACGCATTCTACTTGTCATTATTTACAGGCCTCCGAAATACTCTCCAGCCTTTGTTGAGGACTTTACAGAATTGCTATCAGCAATTTCCTCAGAGTTTGACTGTCTTGCTATTGCTGGAGATTTTAACATTCACATAGATAATAAAGAAAGCAATATGGCGAAAGATATCATAGCTGTTTTTAATACATTTGATTTTACTCAACATGTACATTAATCCACACACAACCGTGGACACACCGTAGACTTACTTATCAGTAGGGGCCTAAACATTTCATTAATTATTGTTAAGGATGTAGCACTATCTGATAATTTCTGTATTTTCTTTGAAATATTGATCTCTCCTAATATTGAATCTAGATCTGTGTCTGTCAAAAAGAGATCCCTGAATGAAAACACCAGGGTGCTATTTATGAAGACTTTATCTTTAACACTAAGCATATGTGCGGACTCTGTTGATTTTCTCCTTGGTTGCTTTAACTCAAAAGTTAAGAGTGCAATTGATGATATTGCTCCTGTGAAAGTCAGGAAGAAAGATGGCAGACAGAAGGCGCCATGGAGAAACTCAACAACAGTTCAAAATTTGAAGAGAAATTGCTGAAAATCTGAGCGCATGTGGCGGAAGTCAAAACTTGAAGTCCATTATGACATCTATAAAAACACCCTTAATGCCTTCAATGTAGAACTAGGCAAAGCTAGAAGAACCTTTTCTCAAATATTATAAACAGCAACTTTAACAACACACACACTATTTTTGCTACTGTAGAGAGATTAACAAACCCCCCAAGTCACATTCCCAGTGAAATGCTCTCAGACAGTAAATGCAGTGAGTTTGCTTCTTTCTTCTCAGAGAAAAACATTAATATCAGAAAGGTGATCAGCACATCTTTGAGTTGCGCTGAGGTCAGACAGATCAGACCACAACCTCAGAAATTAGTCACTATGTCTGTTTTTGAAGCAATGAATGGTAACATTCTGGAAAAAACAGTACAGCACCTTAAAACATTAACCTGCGCCCATGACACACTTCCCACATCTTTTTTTTAAAGTGTGTTTAACTGTTTAGAAGCAGATCTCCTAAAATTGGTAAACTCCTCAATTCTTTCTGGGACTTTTCCAAAGTCCCTAAAAACTGCAGTTGTTAAGCCCCTCCTGAAAAAGAGCTATTTGGATCACACCGTACTGAGCAACTACAGACTAATCTCAAATCTCCCTTTCATAGGCAAGATCATTGAAAAAGTTGTTTTCAATCAGCTGAACAAATTCTTAAGCTCAAATGAACACTTTGACAATTTTCAATCTTGCTTCTGACCAAATCACAGAAGAGACAGCGCTCGTAAAGATAATAAATGATATTCGCCTCAATACAGATACAGGCAAACTATCAGTGCTGGTACTACTCGACCTTAGTGCTGCATTTGACACTGTCGACCACGACATACTTCTTGACAGATTGGAAAACTGGGTCGGGCTTCCTGGGATGGTCCTAAAATGGTTCAGGTCATACCTAGAAGCGAGAGGTTACTATGTGAGTATAGGCAACCATAAGTCTGAGTGGACATCCATGACATGTGGAGTCCCACAAGGCTCAATTCTCGCGCCCCTCCTATTTAACCTGTATATGCTCCCACTGAGCCAAATAATGAGAAAGAAACAAATTGCTTACCACAGCTATGCAGACGACACCCAGATCTACTTAGCCCTATCGCCTAATGACTACAGCCCCATTGACTCCCTATGCCAATGCATTGATGAAATTAACAATTGGATGTGCCAAAACTTTCTTCAGTTAAACAAAGAGAAAACCGAAGTCATTGCATTTGGAAACAAAG
>JACXGM010013562.1:9437-23002 GCA_016801145.1 Umbra pygmaea | reverse complement strand
TGAGGTGGTTTGGGCATCTGGTAAGGATGCCCCCTGGGCGCCTCCCTAGGGAGGTGTTTCAGGCACGTCCAGCTGGGAGGAGGCCTCGGGGAAGACCCAGGACTAGGTGGTGAGATTATATCTCCAACCTGGCCTGGGAACGCCTCGGGATCCCCCAGTCGGAGCTGGTTAATGTTGCTCGGGAAAAGGACGTTTGGGGTCCCCTGCTGGAGCTGCTGCCCCCGCGACCCGATCTCGGATAAGCGGATGAAGATGGATGGATGGACTAATCGATTGACCACGCCACACAGTTCAATGGCCTTTCTATTCATTCTATTTCTATGGCGTAAAATCATTTTTGCATCAGTGTTTGGTTCTGTCTGGGTATTTTTGGTTCTGTGTAGTTGTGGTTTGCCCTGGGGATTTTGGTACTGTGTAGTAGGCTCATTGCTCAAGATAATTGTTATTCAAAACTGCCGTTACATGTTATGAATAGAAGCAATGTATATACACTCTTTTAATATGTTGGTGTGGCTGCCCTAAGGTTCGCCAAAGAATGGAGTTTTGTACATTAGTATGTGTTATGTTCATTTTATATTCATTAAAGTTTTGTTCATCTCAATGTGGTAGGGATGTACCGATTCATTCGCAACCGGTTGAAAATCGATAGAAATGTGTGACGATTCAAGTCGGTTGAAATGTTAAACGAATCGCAATACACGTTTTAAACAGCAGAGGCGTTTACTGAATAGCCTACTGTGAAGTTGTGAACCTTGCTTTACAGGTGTGAACCTCGCTCTACAGGCACAATAGCAGCAAGCACACACTATAGCAGCAAGCACACACTATAGCAGCAAGCACACACTATAGCAGCAAGCACACACTGTCGCGAAGCTAGCGAGTGTATCAGTTCATTCCTATGGAACTTGAGCTTGTGTGAGCCAAGCTCAACTTCCATAGGAATGAACTGAAAATGCTTGGTTTGCTCCGCTGGCACTGAGCCAGTGTGCACCCTACAGTTTGATGGTGTGCATATTGCATATTTGTGTATATTTGACGGTGTGCACGGACCGTCTAATAGTAGACATGTGACGGTAAGCGTAGATGTTGACGATGACTCAATCAAATCCTAGGTGTGGTGGAATTGTGACTTTCCGTAGACTAACAATAAAAATAATACATCACCACCGTGAGAAGCACCAGTAACCTCCGTTTTCATGCAAAAGGCATTAATATGACTACTGCGGGAGCCACAGAGATAACGTGCATCAGTGTTTTCATGGCAACCAGGTGTTGTATTTACTATCTCTTTCTTTAAATGCGTGGTGATGGTTATGGCATATTTTTCTAAAAGTGTTCTGTTTTTTTAGGTCTTGCTAGTGTAATGATACGAATTATAACAATAAAAATTTTGCCTTTATTACAAAGTAAAACCCCTGTCAATGTGGTACTAATTTTACATAGTCTATTTACATAGTGTGCGAAGGTACCAGTGTCCAGCCTCTTGACACACAGAAAGACTGAGTTGAAACAACCTTGAAGGGATGTGCAGCATTTTGACTGAGAAATAATGAAACGGACACATTTTATAATTTGTCTAAAATATAATTTGTTAAAAAAAAAAATCGTATCGTATAACCAGTATTGTGAATTGTATAGCATCATGAGTGGAGTGAATCGTTACATCCCTACAATGTGGCATTTTCTATCTGAAATGCATTTAAATAAAAAATTGCCCCAGAGCATGAACATTCTTTTGATGTTGACATTGCTTTAACAGGGGAGAGACACTGTGTGTTGTGGGTGTGCGTTTGTGTGCATGCCTTTAAGATTGATTGAGTGAGTTGCAGAGGTGGGACCAAGTCATTGTTTTCAAGTCGCAAGTCACATTTGGCTGCAACAATGAGACTTCTAATATTCATGTTACCTTCAAAATAAAGGTCAATAGGACGTCTATAATTTTAGTTGTATTATGTAAGCTACATTTTCAAAGGTAAAATCTATGTAGGGGAAATTATAAATGAGGAACATTTTCTATTTCAATAATACTTTACATGGGTTAAATAATATTATAAGGTGGAGCACACTGAGAAATGGTTAGAGCTTAAGTTAATATAAAGACCATTATACCATGTAAAAAATCCTATTTCTATGTTATTGTTGGAGATGATTTTCTTTACCCTATGATAAGTATTATTGAAATAGAAAATGTTCCTAATTTATAATTTCCCTAACATAGATTTTACCTTTGAATATGTAGCTTACGTAATA
Organism: Umbra pygmaea; assembly: GCA_016801145.1. Taxonomy (NCBI): domain Eukaryota; kingdom Metazoa; phylum Chordata; class Actinopteri; order Esociformes; family Umbridae; genus Umbra; species Umbra pygmaea. Next base: position 20,752 of record JACXGM010013562.1, on the reverse strand, counting down.
CAAACTAAAATTACTAGAAAATCATCTCCAAATATAATGAGCACAAGCAAATTAACAACAATAACAAAATAGGATTTTTTTGTTTTTTATGGTCTCTATATTAAATTAAGCTATAACCATTTCTCAGTGTGCTCCACCTTATAATATTATTTAACCCATGTAAAGTATTATTGAAATAGAAAATGTTTATAATTTCCCCTACATAGATTTTATCTTTGAAAATGAAGCTTACATAATACAAACTAAAACTATAGACACTCTGCAGACCTTTATTTTGAAGGCAACATGAAAATGAGAAGTCTTATTGTTGCAACCAAATGTGACTTGTGACTTGAAAACAATGACTTGGTCCCACCTCTGGTGAGTTGAGTGAGAAAGTTTAAATCTAAAGATAAAACAATATAATGTACAGTACATCTGGATGCTGTATATATTCTGTGTATCTTTGTGTACCTGCAGGACCGAATGTCCTATAGGGCTGTTCTCAGCCAAATCAGCCTCGTAGTGGCTCCTCTCAAACTTGGGTGCGTTGTCATTCTGGTCAGTGACAGTCACCCTTAGCAGAGCACTGCTGGCACGCGGTGGTGTGCCCCCATCAACCACACGTATGTTGAGGTCATACGAGTCTTTCTTCTCCCGATCCAGGTTACTCATAACGATGAGCAGTGGCAGTTTCTCATCATTGTCCTCAGCAACGTGCAGGCTGAAAAGTTGGTCAGTGTCCGACCCAGCGCTAAGTGAGTACTCGGCCACAGCATTGTGGCCCGAGTCTCTGTCATTGGCCATGGGAATGGGGAAGAGGGTTCCGACATGTGTGTTTTCTGGAATAGACAACGTCAGAATTGGTGAGGCAAACTGTGGGGTGTTGTCATTGACATCTTGCACCTCAATGCGGCCCTCAATCAACCGCGGTGCCTGGGCCTGCATTAGATCCGTGATGGACACCTCAAACTCCAGGAAGCACTTGTCATCCTCAAACAGGTTCCGACAGTCTCGCAGCGTCTCACGGTCGATGGGGATGTCAGTGGTGTAGATGTCCCCTGTCTTGCCATCAATGCGCAAGTAAGGGGAACCCACTTCTAACTTGTAAAGGTGGCCTGAGTCGGGCAGGCCCTTGTCTGATGCCAGGCTGGCAATCAATGTGTTTGGTGGCTGCTCTTCAAGCATTCTGTAAAGAATGTCAGCGGGGGCAGCACCACAGCAAACCAGCAGCATGGCAGCCAACAACAGCATGGCACCCCACTTCAGTGCCATCACTTTGTCCAACTGGCAAAGCATGTCTACAAGAAAAATGAAACAAATAAACACACATGATTAGAAAATATCTCAATAATACTGAAACAATTAACAGTTTTTTTCAGAACTTCTTACAATTTATTGCAAACAACTATCCTTTATGCATCAATTATTTGTGAGACCTCTGTCTCACAAGACTTTAAGCTATGTTCAATCCATGATACAAACTCAAACATGTATCAGTGCCATATGGTAAATGGACTGCATTTATATAGCGCATTTTTCTGACCAACAATGGCCACCAAAGTGCTTTACAGAGCCTCACATTCACCCATTCATTCACACATTCATACACGGACGGCCGTGTCAGCCATGCAAGGTGCCAGCCAGCTCGTCAGGAGCAACTGGGGTTAGGTGTCTTGCTCATGTGCCACTGCCCAGTGTCAACATATGGAGCTACTTTCAATCCCACTGTCACTGTACGTACACACCGCCACAGACGTATTTAAATTCCGATTGGTTGACTGTCGTTTGCCGCTGAACCGCGTCATAGCTCATTACCATAAAGTTGAATAAACTTAAACTTTTCTGCTTGACGCTCTGGTCGCTCAACACGCCCAAATGACCAAAACGCGACGCCGGCTTCCATTTATTTATAACTTTGAAGCTCAAGTCTGTGGTGGTGTGTACGTACAGTCACTGTTGCTTAATTCTTCCTGTTAATTCTGGACATTATCAGCCTTCTCAACTCTCTGAAACACCTTAACACTCAGCTTATTCACTTCAACTTCCTTTGATATGAAATATATGGAACTATATTATGTTTGTCCACACAAACAAGGGTATTTTCAAAACCGCAGTTTTTTCTACGCGGTTATGCCGTTCGTCCACACAAAAACGCTGCATCAGGTCACTGGAACTGAGCTTTTTGAAAACTCCGGCCAGCATGAAGTTTTTTAGAAACTCCGGTTACAGTGTTGTTGTGTGTACAGTGAAACCGAAAATTTGGGCATGTAACGTCCGAGTAGGGCTGGGCGATATGGCTGAAAACTCTATCACGATATAAGTGTTTCATATCGGTCGATATCGGTAATTATTGATCTGTTTTATGACCTATTTAGAATAAGAAGCAGGAAAAAATATTACATTTGTACATTTTTATTTTAAATTTAACCTTCCACTGATTATAATCCCCTCAGTTATAAAGGCAGAAATGTCAACACAAACATGGAAAACACAAAAATAATTAAAATGTAAACATAAGTCTAAAATCACAATGAACACTTAACAATAATCAGTTACACTAAGGTGCAAAATTAGAATATGCTTAATAAAGTAGTGCAAAATGTTAAATATAAACAGAGAAACCTAAGACCTGAGAAGGTGGGGAAAACAAGTTTGTGATATTACCAGACTTGGCGGGGACGACGGTTTTGCATAATTTGCAGACGACTTTGGTCTGACTTTTAAAATCCAAAAAACTGCCATACTGGCAAGCTGACTTTTCCCGTTTTATCAACGATTTCCTCGCTTGCTGCAGCAGTAATTTTCCACGTTTCAGTTTCAGTTACTGAAGAATCCAACACGACTCACGTCACGAGACAACCAAACTTGATACTGTTAAATGATTGGCTGTTAGCGTGTCACTCGCTACGTTGCTTGGTTTCCAGAGAGTGAGGGCCTTTGTTTATGCAACCAAAATTGCTTCGCAACCGCTGGTTTCTTCCGACGAAGCAAAGGAAATTGAAAACGGTTTATCGAACGCATTTTTTATTGATATTGATTACGTGTCTATCGCGAGACATATCGTTATCGTTTTATCGCCCAGCCCTACGCCCGAGTGCGTGCTTTTATCTCTGTTCAGGTCAACCAGAACATTTGCCAGGTCAACCAGAACATTCTAGCCCAATGACTGCCCAAAATGCCTTCAAACTAGTCCAATTTGTTTAAGTCGTCACTGAGTTAATATTTCCAAAACATTTTTCCACAATGTACAATTAAATGTGATTTATTTAATGTTTTTACCCTATTCTCTTAATTTCTAAATGTTTATTTGTTCATTCCACAACATGGTTATATCTTGTCTTTAATTATCTCCATGTACAGTGACAGAGACAAATGGAAACACAAAGATGATCATGGGATGAGTTCAAGGATCAGCAAGAATGAGAGTACAGATGTATCGCAACTTGACAATAACTGAACTTTTGACAATAATTCAACTAGCTGTTCATCTATATCCACAGCACTTTTCTCCTGGTGTTTACTGCAACACACTTTTTTTGAATCTATACAAATTATTTTTTATTATTATTATTTCTTAGTGTTTTTAATAACAATTAACTTTTTTTGCTATCACATATGCTTTTTGTGCTTTACTGTGATCTGCTGGGATGCTCCTAATCCATTCCATTAAACCCTTTTCTTTTTCCCAGTCTTTGCAATATTTTCTTCCATATTTTGTCCATTTCCCTGAAATTCAGAAAATCTATGTTTAGGTGTCTAGTATGCTAGTAAACACGATTTGTCTTCATAATAATTTTCTTTCATGCATCTTGGCATGCTCTCCATTAGTCTTTCACATTGATGTTAGGTGACTTTATGCCACTTCTGCCACAAAAATCAAACAGATCAGCTCAGCTTTGTTTGATGGCTTGTGACTATCCACAATCATCTCGATCCCATTCCATAGGTTTTCTATGGGGTAATTTAAGAATAATTTGCAGTGATCTCTTAATTTTTTCCAAAGCTATATAGAGACATATTGGAAAAAGCAGTTTAGATGGGACAATGCTGGGCTTTTATTGCCATTTCAACAGGAATTGCAATGAAGACATTCAGTTGTGACTCCATGGTGTTTGTCAATATTTAAATGTCATTCCACCTTTGATATGTTATGCATTTTAGGCTGGACTTTTGTCTGTAAAATATGCATGGTGTAGGAGAATCATCCCATATATGCCCTCATCCCTTTAACTGGCTTCATTGACAGGTCTACTGTAAAAATCATACAAGACCTGAAGGTTAACATTCACCGGTAATGTCTGTCAGTCTATTGTTGAAAGACATCACCATTCTCCATCATGTAGGCTACATGTGTGTTATGCATTAGGCCCTATTTACACTACTATAGATTTAATATAGATCTTTGACAATTGCCTTCAGTTTTGCATCTCAGATATATTTCTTATGGTTTAAAAGGCCTCCGGATGTAAGGTGGGACACTTTCTCGACAGATGCCCCCATGAAGAGGCAGGTAGAAATGCAGATGTTACGGCAACTTGTGTTTGGCGCCCTATGCAGTGACGTCAAAGTCTGAGGTCCACCATCTTCTAAACAATGAACCACCACCATAGAATTTAGACTAGTTAGCTACGTTATTAGCAGTAGCATAGCAGTTTAGGGCATCAGTGAAAATGTTTAAACATTGTTGTACAAATACAAATGTAAAACGTTGTACCTTGAGCAGTGTTTTATGGGGCGACAGCTTGTTGAATGATTGAATATCATCCCTTTTGATGGATGTATCTAAAATTTGTCATGTAGCACTGTTGTGTCAAAGCTCTTAACTGCTGAAATGCGTAACAAAGTCTGAGGTGTAATTATGAAGTTGCTACCAGTAAAATTATATATATGAAAACAAATGTTCAACCAGTACCCCACGTTTGTTGGACAACGTCCGCAATGTTTGCTGCCAGGTAATCAAGTGAGTGGGTTTACAATACTTCTGGGTCAATACATTTGCACAAGGGCTTGTGTTGTGTCAAAGCAAGGGCTGTGCATGCATTTGGTGGTTTGCGTGTCCCAGCTACATTGCAAGGACAGTTTCAGCCAACAGTTGTGAACACAAAGCTTTTTTTAAATATATGTTAATGCTATCTAAATGAAAGAGATTTTACATAGTGTAAACAGGGCCATAGAAAGATGTCTTTCTTATTTTGCACTTGCTTCAGAATGTAAAAGCAATATCCCTCTAAGCAATTGAGGTTGAAAATACATTGAAAAGACGTATTTGTGGTTAAAAAGACACTACAAATACATTGAAAAGACATCTTTCAAAATATTTTGCTCAGTGGGTAAAGTCATTAAGTTGGTATTGAATAGAAGAAGACTGTATTAAGGTGTGTGCATTTGTGTTGAACTACTGTCTGGATGCCAGAGTATGTTCGTGTGCAGAGCCGATTTTGACCTCTCAGGGGCCCTAAGCAAAATCCTGCTTAAGGACCCTCCTACCTTACCCGTGAGCCATGTAAGTCATTGTAATTGCCAGTTGCCACACAGTCACACTTGACACCCCAGTGCACACACCACCATCATCCCTGCTTTAAAACAGTTATATACTAATATTATACATATTTGGGATGCTTCATTCTACTGCGGGGCCCTAGGCCATGGGCGTCAGTTTGGTTTGAAATGTGGTGGGGAAAAAGACGTCGGAAGTGCATTTTCAGAAGTGCTGGGTACAGTTTCGTAGACGGGGGGGTGCTAGCATAGCGGTACTGTAGTCCCAGTGTTATGGGCGGGCTTTAGGGTCAGCTGTGCTCGCCCTAGACGGACAAGTCTTTATTTTAACTGACGAGCTAGTCACCAATCCCAACTTGTGTTTTGTACCACTTTTTTATCATAGGCTACCATAATAAAAACATATATCGTTTTGAATATATAAATAATTAATATAAATAAAAGGGTGCTTGTTCTTAACTTTATTAAAATAATTGTAAATTGATTTGTTTGGTATGTCAAAACTAATGCGGTTAAAACTAGGGCTGGAACAACGCGACGACGCAAAAAACGCGTTGACGCAAAATATGCGCGTCGATTCGTCAGACCCAAAACCAAGATAGTGGCGCCGGAGAGTAATAGCAACATGAGTGGCTCCTTTGACTTTCAGAAGTGCAAGGCGGCAATCACTCGTTCCTCTAAAGTATGGGAATTGTTTTATTTAAAAGGAAACAATTCTGTGATATGTTGCCTTTGCAAAATGGAAATGGCTTTCCATTCTAGCATCACGGCAATGCACCAGCACCTGCCGGTTGCACCAGCTGGACATATATAGGTCGTAACTGTACGTACGACCTAAAATGCCCTTTACTTCAGACTTTATATTTATACCTGTTGCACCAGCTGGACGTAAGCGCTCAATGAGCTACCCCTGGTCTTAGATTCTCAGCCTAGTAGTCGCAGGGTGGCGATTTATATACATTTTTTAAAATGTCCAAATTTTCTGACTCTGATTGTATTAAGATTTAGCTGTAATTTCTTTGGAGAAAGACCGTTTTGTACAATCGAAAATGCAGTGCACATTATTTACGTTTGCAACGACCACAAATTTCTCACTACGTAAAACAATATGTTTTCCATCACAACTGTATTGAATATTAATGCTTGTTAAGACTGACACTTCACTTCCATTCCTCATGTTAAATGGTGAATATATATTCTGTTATCTTTCTCAAGTTGCAAATTGCATCGTCCTATCTAAAGTCAATTTTTCATCCCATAGTGCACAGCACACGCACACATTCTTTGGCTTTGTATTCGTAAACGTGATTTATTATTTTTATTGCTCTCGCAGGCACATGTAATTTAGGGATCAATTACATGAAAATAATATTTTTAACAATACAAACCAATAAAATGCAAGTATGTTAATGGTACCTTCTCTTTCCTTTTACAAACTGTGGGTTATGGAGCGAAACGGTTGCCAGGGGGCAACGTTGGAACGTTTAAAACTGTCTTTGTCCATTTTATCTAGTTGGATTAATTAAGGAAATAACACTGCCTAGCAACTATATCACTAAGAATATTCTGATCTCAAGGATGCGCATTACTTACACTGGACTTAGCTACGACTAGTATTATTTTTATTTGGTGCAACAGGTGTAAATTCCACTCACAACCTCGGACGTAGCTACGCCCGACCTAGGATTTAAGACTTTTTTATGTCCAGTTGGTGCAACCGGCCCCAGAAGAGGCGCCACCTGGGAGCAACTGCAAATGACAGAGCACCGTACGTTTTTTCCTCAACTCCCCACTTTATGATGGAGTAGGCTATACTACGTTGTCGAGACCTAAAGTTTTAGGCTACAGTGTAATTGATTACTATATGTAATATAGTCTGTATTCAAGGTGTGAAAATACACGCTTATGCAACCTAAGTCAACAAACGGTTGTAACCTTACTGTATGTCTTCATTGATTGTCGTCGATGGGACAGTGAGCATAGTTACATGCCAGGACTATTCTGGTTTTAAACGGAATATTGGCGCCCATTACAGGCCTGGCATGTAACTGTGTGTTCACTGTCATGCCGTGATGGCGCAAGTGACGTTTATGTTACACACATAGGATTTAATTAGCCTACTTGTTGATATTTAATCAAAGGGCATACACTCTTAAAAATAAAGGTGCCAGGAAGAACCAAAAAGGGGGTTTCACAGCAATGCCATAGAATAAGCTTTTTTGGTTCCCCAAAGAACCTTTCACTGAAAGGTTCCTTGAAGAACCTATTTTTTCTTAGTGCCATTAAGAAATGTGAAAATAATGCATAACTGCCCAATACTAAACATGTTGCCTTTTATGTTACTGATATAAGTTTAAATATATTTTGCAGTCTAATTAACATAGGAAGCACAAATCTATTCATAGCGGTCAGTGCAGAGATTGTGGCAAACCACCACAAATAAATCAATGTATGAGAAACACAAATTTACTCAAAAAATGTAAGGTCACATGAGATGGTGTGGAAGAACCATTTTATAATCTAAAGTACCTTTTGGCGCTACAAAGAACCTTTTGTGCAATGGAAAGGTTCTTTAAATGTTAAAGGTTCTTCAAGGAACCATTTACCCTAACACAGAAACTTTGAAGAACCTTTATTTCTAAGAGTGTAACCTATGGGCTGAGGTGGATACATAGAAAAATCGTTTGTGTTTCTTTGTTGTTGGTTTATTATATTACATGTATAAATTGCTATTATTAGTCAATTAATAGGGAGATAATCGATAATTGAATCAAAATCGAATCGGACTGAAAAAACGAATCGTTAGATTAATCGATGCATCATAAAAATAATCGCTAGATTAATCATTTAATTAATCACTCACTCAGCATTGCCATTAACCCTCTCTACTGAATATGGGAGCAAGGAGTCCCTTTGAACATTGTCCGGACATGCGCATGCTAACAATATCATGCATATATTTAGAAAGACAATAGACAGTCAACCCAGCTTTCTTCCTTTTCTTCCTGCTTTAGCTTATAATGCAACATGTCTAGGGTTCATAAACAGGGATCAGATTTATGGAGGAACTGTTTTTCAGCTGGTAAATCAACACCAAGCTGTCTCTCTCCCTACCTAGCTGATCAGCAATTCTGGAGTGTTCGTTTAAAGTAGTACCTACAACCCTTCCACTCCACCCACTTGATTCTAGCAATGTGAACAGAATTTAAACCCATGAATTTCATCATTTAAAGGCATCTTAAGTGCACTGTTTATCGTACTGTGTGAGCTATTCAGCTCTCTTCATGATCCACATACTTTAATTTGTTTCTGCCTATTACTAATAGAGGTTAGCAAAATAATCTGGCCTGGCCGATTAATTATGGCCGATTATGAGTTCAAAATAATTATTAATCTGCATTTTTGCCCTCCTATTATGACCAATACTATTTTTGGAGAGAAACCACATCCTCTAGTGTTACAATTAGAAATCACATGGAAAATGCGTGCAGCCAGCCCATCAGTTGTGAGCTACAGTCAACCTGTCCCAAGCTGCAGCATCTCATGTCTGGATGAAGTTGTGACTGCAGAGAAGCCAGGGTAAATATGTACTGTAGCTACTAGCTAGCCCGAAAGGGGATTAATTAAAATCAGTCACATAATCACTTGTTAGCTTCACATGGTTAAATATCAGTGTTCCCATTTTTTTATCATCCATAACTTTTATCCTTTCTGTTTTCTTTTAGGCTTTCAGGGAAAAACGACCCGTTTAAAAAAAGAACAGCTGCACAAGGGTTAACAAGCTATATTGCGTTGCATATGATGAATAAGGGGGATTTATAATTAATCATCAGATCAGCCCATAGTAGTACATCAAAATTAGTACTGGCACCAAACAAGTGCTGGTTTAATTAATATGTCCATTCGACAATGCACAGTCATTGCACACCTAACTTGTCAAACTACGATGCCTATTTAAAACGATTCACAGAAGACAGTTTTTTTTACTTAAAGATTTCATTAAAAGGCATTCATATTAGCAGAGAATATACATCGCTTGTGTTCTCAAACATGGTTTTCAAAGAATTTCTGATGTTGAGTCAGATGGTGGCAAAGAGAGAAGAACATTAGGCTACATTCCGACAAAATCCCATGTTTCTAAGTTACTGCTTTTGTTATATTTATATTAATTGTCATATTTGTGTATTGATTTTGAAACCAGATATATTTATCAAGTGCTTCTTGAAATTACGTCATATATTTGTGCCTTTACTCCCGTTGCAGCACCAAATAAATAATAATAATATAAATAAATCAAATTTATTTAAAAAAGTCTAACTAGGACTGTAAAAAATGAAAGAAATTAAAATAACAACCAAAGGTAGTGTATATTCAGTTCTCACAATGTCCATAACCTAACCTATAAACTATAGTTATCAGTCAAACATCTGAGTTTGTTAGTATTTCTTAGTACTATTCTTTTTACTTCAGGTTTTGGGTTTATACTCTATTTACTGTCATTAATTGGACAGTTTCATCCATTTCAGATGGCAGAGAAGAAACGAGTACCAAGTGTGGGACTATAGCCACTTTCCGACCAAGTAGTTACAGGAACGTATTTATAGGAACAGTCCACTTCTAAACAGTTCTACTAACTACTCTCCCCCAAAACCGGTTTTGCTATTTGCATTCGCACTGGTCAAGTGGTCATAGGAGCTGGTAGGAGGGGTAAGAGAGTGACGCAAGCACCGCAACAGGCTTTTATAGCGTCGTCACTAGACTTTAGCATAGCGCCACATACAACAACATTTCACAGTTTAATGTTTGTAAGACTGGATGTATGATTGTAAATCATCTTATGTCTATGCGGATGATCTGGTTGTTTTTCTGGTTACTTCAGCGTCTTGCTGTTCGTTCAGATTACGAGGCTGAAAACGACATCCAATACAATTTTTTAAAAATAATGTTGTGTTGATAATGTCCTACGGAGTTTGAACCGTGGCGTTTAAAAACTAGGCTGGAGTCATAGAAATTGAGTAGCTACTTAACACAAAAACACAAAAGACGAAGGCTCCAGCATAATATGTGGTATTATAAGTAACAGACAAACGAAGCGACGGGCCAATTGGAGCAATCAACGTAGACCTAGGAAAAGGGAAAAGGGAAAGACCCTGGTCTGGAGTAGGAGCTAAAAAGGTTATAGGAACGGCGGTGCGAGGAACTAAATAATCCCGCAATTTCTTCTATCGGAACACAAGAAAAAAAGGGTTATAGGAACGTTATGTTCTAGGAACTACAAAAATCCCTGCGGTTGGAAAGCGGCCTATTACACTGAAGTGGAACCAGGGAAAGTCAAGTGGCATATTTGTGACAAAAATGTAAGCATGTCATTATATACCCCCCAAAATATCATACTAATCAGTCAATTAATCGGTGTCTGCTTTTTTGGTCTTCCAATAATCATTAATCGTATCGGCCTTAAAACATCATAATCGGTCAACCTCTAATTACTAATCCCCTTATTGGACATCTCTCACTCTGACCCTTTCTCTCTGTATCACTACATTTTTCTGTACTTTGCTCACATCCCTTCCTCCTCTCATCATCATCACCTAACAGAAGTTTGGCTAAATGTACTGAATGAACTTTGGCAGGAAATTTATAATTCCATTGTTATTACAATTTCTTTATCTAGAATCAACTTTTCAAATGTTCATTGCTCTGGGAGCACACTTTGCTGCCACACTGGGGGAGGTTAACTAATTTAACATGCTAATAGCTAATCCAAGGCGTCCCCATTGACTAAGTTTTACCACATAAATGTAGCACAGTATTTGTCACCCCCCCCCCCCCCCCCC
>JACXGM010013561.1:0-22903 GCA_016801145.1 Umbra pygmaea | reverse complement strand
TTCACTGAACCGGGTGGTTATACCACGGCTAGTCACACTATAGAATTTGCGTACACGAAGTCAGACCAGACGTGAGATTTCATCGCAGCCTACGATCACGTTCAAATTGATAAATCCCTTGCTTTGCGTAAGAATCGCCGTACGCCCGTCGTACGCCTGTTTTAGGTCGTACGCACGTTTCATAAATGAGGGCCAATGAGTGTATTTATAACTCATTTTGAATAGATGAAAGCGATAGGCACACATATCCTCAAATAATGAAAAAAATATTCTTCATACCAATTGTTTAATTCATAGTAGCCGTTTGTATTCGCACCTCAACTCCTGCTGTACAGAAAAAACAATATGTGCTTACGTCCTTTTTTTGCGGAGGGTACTATTTAAGGAATTTATCCCACAAAAGCACAACTGATGGGAGCCTTAATCGAAAGTAGACGTTTAGCCCCCTCTGCTGGTTATTTGTGGGTGTTGCATTTTGAAGAGTCGTGATAAATAGCCCATAAAGTCACACAGATTAAATCGACGGTTCAGGCCTTCTGAATAATTTCAGCCGAACTTTAGAAAGCGCTGTCAAAATGGCTTGCATTGTTTAAATTATATATAAAAATAAATACTTAGCTATTTGCACATGATTAATAACATATCTTACAGTTTCTTAGTGCACCTTTAAAAAAAACATTTAAAACATACTAATGGGGTTTGAAAGGCAGTTCTTTGGTTATTGTGATGGTTTGGTTAATCCCAAAAATATTCTGATGTTAAATTTTGGTGGTATATAATGATACTGATTACTGTAGTCTACCCTTAATTAATCAATTACTGATATGGACAGATAATTTACCTAGGGGCTGGGCTGAGTGTTGCCAGATTGGATGGTTTCTAGAAAATTGGGCAAGTTTAAATGATAGTCTGGTAACAAAACTGTGGCTTGGCCGGGTTGATTTACAAACATAGTGAAAAAATGGGCAGGTTTTTAATGGATTCTGCGATTGGGTATTTTAATGTCAATCCAATCAGGCAACCCTCTACAGAATAGTTCTGTGTGTGGATGTTGACCGAAGGGACAATGAGAAAAGTGGCTTCTAGACATTAAAGTCAGTAGTTTGTATGTCAGTATTAGGGTAGGGAAGCTGATCTCAGATCTGCAATTATAAAGAGTTATAAGAGAACCGTTATGAGGAGTTATAAGGAAAACAGTTATGAGGAGTTATAAAGAAAACAGTTATGAGGGATTATAAGGAGAACAGTTATGAAGAGTTATAAAAGGACAGTTATGAGGAGTTATAAGGAGAACAGTTATGAGGGATTATAAGGAGAACAATTATGAAGAGTTATGAGAGGTTATAAGAAGAACATTTATAAGGAGAACAGTTATAATCAGAACAGTTATAAGGAGTTATAAAGAGAACCATTAGAGAAGAGTTAAAATGTTATAAGGAGAACAGTTATAAGGAGAACAGTTAAAAAGAGAACAGTTATTGTGATTTATAAGGAGAACACTAATGAGTTATTATAATGAGAACAATTATAAGATGTTGTAAAGGTGAACAGTTACATTATATCACCCGGGGCTCAGCAAGGCCAACGTGGTTATAGTTAGCAAGTGCAAGAAGACAGGGAGATGTGCCTATATCACACTCCAAGGGTTAGCTGCAGTTTACTGGCTCCTCTGATTGGGTGAGTGGTACAGACGTGACTGTTCTGACCTTACAACATCTGATCTGGAGTCTGTCATTAACATCGACTAGCCAGAGTTGTAAAAAGCTAAAGTACTTCTCTGGGTTTTGAAAAGTTCCTACTGTTCCTACTGTAATTAATCAGTTAAAAGCATTTCATAACTAACCAGTGATCTATTAGATTAATTGAAAGAGTAGAACATTATTAATTATGGCAACTAGTTAAATGTGTACTCCCATAACCTGGTAATATATGTTTTCATTTAGGAACCTTCCAAAAGAGGTGAACTCAGCCGAGCACTTTTTACTTTGTACTTTTTACAACTCTGCAACTAACTAGCAATTAATTCACTTTTAGCTGTTGCTCCAGAGTTACAGTTATTCTAAGTGTTTTGAATAGAGCCATGTTTTAGGATTTAATTATCAGACTGGTTTTGATCCATAAGTAAAATAAATATTGGGTTGAGGGCCTGCGTTCTCAGAGACGTTAAGTGTGGACTCATTATTAATATAGAGTTATTTAATGTATTTTGTGTTTGTTATAGGGCTGGACGATAAAATGATAACGATATGTCTCGCGATAGACACATAATCAATATCGATAAAAAATGCGTTCGATAAAACGTTTGATAATTTCCTTTTTTTCGTCGGAAGAAACCAGAGGTTGCAAAGAAATTTTGGTTGCATGAACAAAGACACTCGCTCTCTGTTAACCTAGCAATTTATGCCTTTATAATTGAGGGGATTATAATCAGTGGAAGGTTAAATTTTAAATAAAAATTTTTAAATTATTAAAAATGTCCTGCTCCTTATTCTAAATAGGTCATAAAACTGATCAATAATTATCGATATCGACCGATATCAAACCTAGTTTGTTATGATAGAAGTGCATTGCATGGAGTTTTTGGTTATGTGTAAATGTCCCTTTAAAGAATGTGACACCTCTCTCTTGGTTGGATATTGCTGAAGTAGGGTTTAGGTTGGGTTAGGCTGGTATCTTGCAGATCTGATTGGTAATGACATACAGCCATGAGTGATTAGTTAGTTAGCTTTAGGTATATATGCTGTCCAAACTAGAGAGAGGTGTCGGTCATTGTAATTGTAACATTGTGGAAAAAAGGCTGTCCGGGAGCTACACATGGCTAATGGGAGTTGTGAAAGGTGAGTCTTTGAAGTTCGGAAGTTTATGCATACTTTCTTGCTTGTATGTTAAGCTGTCAATGTCCATGCCACTGTTTAAGTGCAAGTAGGCCATATAAGTATTCCATTGTGCACTCGCTCCATTAGCACTTGTACACTTTTTTTTATTACTCAGAAAATGAATCAGCATCCTATCTCCATGTATCTTTTTGTCTTTGCTTACAGACTCACTGTGAGCTTCTACCTGAATATATCCTGAAGTACGGATAAATTCAGTACTGCCCACAAAATTAGATTAACTAGAGGGAGTTTCAATGCCCATGTACACTTTAGGAGAAAGAAGAGATTATACCTGATTATACCAGAATTTTACCTTCCATTCACAGTCAGATTTTACCTGAGCCATCATGGGCCTTTTGTCTGATGTTTTGTACAGCGGTAGGTACTCTCGTAGGATCCTGAGGCTGTGCTGTTTGAAGATTGCCGTGATGTAGACGATACACTCCAGGGCGGATACAGGCTTCGTGAAGACCCCGTAAACAAAGAGCACGCCCTCCTCAGACGTGGTCCCTGCAAGTTTGTTGTACATCAAACCCATTTATTAACTAAACTGATGATAAATTACTGAATGAGCCTGAGGTATGCCTAACATATAACTGCTTTTTATTTTCTCCTCTCGAACAAATTACCTGGTAAAATAAGCCTAAAAAAGGTGTCTTCACTAGTAAACAAACAGTGTGAAGTGTATTATATTATGAATTTATTTTGTTTTGTTCCATACCTAGAAGGACTGGTTTATCCTTCTGCCAGTGGCCCTTCTGGAAAGCCGTAACAGCCTGCTCCTTGATCAGCTCTCCGTCAATGAAGGGCCCCCAGGTCTCAAAGATCTCAAGGAACCTGAAGGGATTCACTAATTTGGAACCTGAGAAAAGGAGAAAGAGAAAAAAAATGATTTACTCACCCAATATATTCTGTACCAAGCGCATCTAAGATGACACATTAACACAATACTTTGAACTCTTTAACCTGTAATTGTTTATATTATGATGATTTTGTAGATGCACTCACCAGCCACTTTATTATGTATACCTGTTCAAGTTGTTGTTATTGCAAATATCTTATCAGCCAATCGCATGGCAGCAAGTCAATGCACTTCATTAGGTACACATTGCTTGTAACGGGTTGGACCCCCTTTTGCCTTCAGAACTGCCTTAATTCTTTGAGGAACAGACTCAACAAGGTGCTGGAAACATTCCTCAGAGAATTTCACGCAGTTGCTGCACGTTTGTCAGCTGTAAATCCATGATATGAATCTCCCATTTCACCACATTCTAAAGGTGCTCGATTGGATTGAGGTCTGGTGACTGTGGAGGCCATTTGAATACCATGAACTCATTGTCAAGTTCAAGAAACCAGTTTGAGTTGATGGATGGATCAATGCTTTTCATTTTCAGACCATTCTCTGTACACCGTAGAGATGGTTGTGCAGGGAAAATCCCAGAACATCCTTTATTTCTGAAATACTCAAACCAGTTTGGCACCAACAAACATGCCAGGTTCAATGTCACTTAAATTACCTTTCTTCCACATTCTGATGCTTGATTGGAAGTTCAGCAGATCGTCTTGACAATGTCTACATGCCGAAATGCATTGACTTGCTGAGACTGGCCGTTTAGATATTTGCATTAACAAGTAGTTCAACAGGTGTACCTAATGAAGTGGCTGGTGAATGACCAGTCATCTTGGGAGAAAATGTGCCATTTGTGATCCAGAATTAATAAAATATCTTCAGTCACAGAGGAAGAGACAAAGGGCGAGACTGGTGTCCTACTTGACTTCATCTGGGCAGTGAGAAGTGCTTGAGGACTGAGGGAGCGCAGGCACAGCATGTCGTCCACAGAGCAGTTGGCCTGCTTGGCAAAGTCTCTTCCCAGCTTCAGGGCATTATTTCTGGAACAAAACACCCACAGATAGTCTCTTTTTCCCCATTTGCGCTTCAGGTAGTGTCACAACATATTTGGTCTTAAATTAGATTATTTTTTTTTTACCATCAACGACTAATATAGTGTTTAAATTGCAACATTAATGTGCCATTCTCTGGGAAGAAATGCAAATGTTGTTTATGTCCCCCCCAAATCAATTCCAGTAATGATACCAGGAGATGATATTATTTCTTACTGTAACTAGAACATGGCAGGTATTTAAATGTACATTTAAATCTTACTGTTGATATGGGCATGTTTAAAGTTTACCTCAGAAAAATGTCTATTGGCTTTAAAAGGACCATAGAACACCTTGCCATGTTGTTCTCTAATGAACGCAGTCTAAATGTTTGGGGTCAGAGGTCACCTGGTTTTCAGTGGGATGGAGAAGGGCATGCTTTGCAGTGTAGCCTGTTTGAACAGGGCCCGACTGCTCTCCATCATCAGGTGGATGCTGGCAGACTGGGCTCCTGCACTCTCACCAAATATGGTCACCTGTTTTCAGCGTTTATAGGGCTTATGTTCGTTATTCAGAGAAAAAAATGTACAATCACATTTATTTCAATCAGTCCACTTGGAGCATGCCAGAGTTGGTGTAGCATTCTAAGCTCCCATGGCATGGGTTTGAGCCGGGAGTCTGCCCCTATGTATCTGTCTGCCCCTATATATCTGTCTGCCCCTATATATCTGCCTGCCCCTATATATCTGTCTGCCCCTACATATCTGTCTGCCCCTACATATCTGTCTGCCCCTATATATCTGTCTGCCCCTACATATCTGTCTGCCCCTACATATCTGTCTGTCCCTACAGATAATAGTGAAAATAATAAAGCCACTCCCAAAAAATCTTTAATAAAAATAGAACTTTGGTACTTGGTAACGAACTTTGGTAAAGAACATGCATCAATTTGATGTGAAGTACCGCATGTGTACACTTTGAAATGTACAATAATGTAGAAAACTAGAGTCACTCTAACAGAAAGGGAACTAACCAAAGAACTAACCAAATGAAAGTGGTTCAAAAGATGTTTTTGAAAGACACATGCTTTCTCATAAAACAAATTCAGATCCCTTTATAGAATCCAGAGGAATCTGTGAGGACAGGATAGTTTGAGTATCTAGTACTGGTACGTCTACATTGTCAAATTGTGCTC
The DNA here is from genome assembly GCA_016801145.1 of Umbra pygmaea. NCBI lineage: Eukaryota > Metazoa > Chordata > Actinopteri > Esociformes > Umbridae > Umbra > Umbra pygmaea. The sequence continues at coordinate 16,951 of JACXGM010013561.1, read as the reverse complement.
AAACATGTTTCAGACGGAGCATTGGTTATTTCCAGGTTCTCTGGCTTTCTCATGACTTGGCCAAGTCTTTATTCAAACTCAAATGAAGGTGCATTCACCGTCATCCTCCAGAACTTAAACATCATAAACCGTAACGAGATCTACAAAGAGTAATTATTTGGTATGACTGTGTGGCCATACTTTGTTTGATAAAAAGGAGTAATGATAATGATAATATGAGTTTGCTTGCCTTGCCTGGATGGCCTCCGAATAGAGCAATGTTCTGCTGAACCCAGAGAAGGGCAGCCTGCTGATCCAGAATCCCATAGTTTCCAGTGGAGGAAGTTTTGGGGTCTTTTCCAGACACAAGGAAACCAAATACGCCTGCAATAATAAAGCAATTCCAGTGGTACATAAAAAAACAATATATATGTTTATTTTACTGTTATTTAACCAGGCAAGTAGACTAAGAACCAATTATTTGATGGTGCACGACCTGGATGCAGAAGAGTAAATTGTCCTGCTCACAGACAGAATGACAAAGCCAGGGTCTTATGGATGCCTGTCAGATGTCCTAAATGCTAGCACCCTGATAGGGTTTAAAATCTTCGGTCTTTACACACCTTTTATTCTTCACATTTTCATATAGCCAAATACAACATTGGATTTTCTATCAGATGGCTCAGTGGTTAGGGAGTCAGACATGTAGTAGGAAGGTTGGCATTTCAATTCCCGACTGTAGCAGATGCCTACTTGCTCCAGGGAATGTCCCTGTAAGACACTGGATAAGAGTCTCTGCTAAAATTACTTCAATGCTAAATGTAAAACTTACCCTCCAAAGTCTCTCAACGCTATAGAGCGTCAATCGCGATTATCTCGTGAACATGTGACTAAAAAGGTAGCATTGGAAAGAAGAAGATCAGACGAAAAGAATGAGTGGTGGCTCATCTCCGTGGGTTAAACACAGCCAGAGCTATGGCGCCTCAAAATCTGTCATGTTTTTTAGACAGTTGCCTTTTTTACTAAACACATTCCAGACAGGAAGTAGAAGTGAAAATTACAAAATAACAACTCTCCAATGATGTAGGACATCATCCTGCACAACACCAACACTTTTTGGAAGTGAAAAATTTCAAAATCGTATAGAACTATAGTAAGAAATTGATGCAGCAATTTGAATAAAAATTCAATGACCCAGGATGTTGGATTTCATTCATCCATGTTGTAGCCATGGGTCTGCTGAGTCCAGAACCATAAGGCACTTCACTGTAGGTCAAAGTATGATCGTTCTAGAGGCCAAAAGGTCAACAAGGGCCCACTGCAACCATTTCTGCTTGTGAGCATTGGTTTGGGGTGGCTGAATAGTAAGTTTATGCACAACTACAAGCCTCTGGATGATCCTACACCTTGAGGTTCGTGGGACTCCAGAGGGACCAGCAGCTTCAAATACCTGTTTGCTTCTTTTTAATGACATTTCAGCAGCTGCTCTCTTAATCGATGAATTTGTCTGGCAGTAACTTTCCTCATTATGCCTTTATCTGCATGAATCTGTCTGTGCTCTGAATCAGCCACAGATCTCCTCCCAGTACGATGATCACACTTAAGTTTTGTTAAAAAATATCTAATGCTTTCATACCTTGTCTAAGACATTGCACAATTTGACCCTTTTCCGCAGCAGAGAGATCCATTTTCACACACACACGCACGCACACACACACACGCACAGACACACACACACTCAAGCTAATCACAGAGGTCCTCTGGGCTATGTCTGCCCTGTTTCTGTTCTCTGATGAACTGCACAAATAAATCTAAATGAAACTTTCAAAAATATTGTAAATACATAAAAAGTAGTTTTAGCTCTGTACAAAGGAAGACTCCTGTTTTACCGAGGCGATACTCCAAGCTGACCACCACGGTGTGGGTGAAGTTACTGATGAACCTTCCGTCATACAGCGGCTTTGATGCAGAGCCAGCAATGAAATCCCCCCCGTGGATCCACACCATCACCGGCAGGGGTTTTAACAGAGGAAAACTGAAGTTTACGTTCCGGGGTACAAATATGTTGAGGTACAGACAGTCCTCACTCACCTATGAAACAGTTTACAACTTTAAATAAACAACTTTCATACACATTTTCAAACAATAGATATGTTTTCAAAATAATGGAATCTACTACACTTGTGTGTGTTTCCAGATATTCCAGAACTCATTTGATAAGTACTAGTCCTAAAATGAGGATCGAACATCTAAGCTAAATCACAACAAGCTAATTATCAAGTGCATTTAAATAGCTCCGTATTCCTTTACCTTCTGAGGGCATTCGTCAGACATTGTGCTATTGCAGCCTTGCATACAAGCACTCCTGGGATAAGTTGCATCATATACCCCGAGCCATGGGGTTACTGATCTTGGGGGCATCCAGCGATTTGAGGCTATGGGTGGGTCTGCATATGGGATCCCATAAAATATGTGGGAATGTTCCACTGTGAGGCCCTTGATCAGTCCATTATTGGTCAACACTGTGGGACCATAGTCCCCAGGAATATCTGATAAATTAGTCCCGGTGTTGAATTTATCTTGCATTAAAGGTTTCTTATCAGTCCAGGTCTGAATGGAATCTTCTGGATCTTCAAGCTCCTTTGCTGAGAATGTTTCAAAGCGAAGTTCTCTGTTGATAAAATAAGGCTTTTGCCTGAGAAGTATCCTTCTCATGAACTCAGATAAGTCGATTGTCTTCTCAGATTTCTCAATTGCTAAGGATAGAGAGACCAGGGAACAAAGTAGAACAATATGGTGACAGCTCTTCGTATTTCCTGACTTTAATTGAAAAACAGGGTCCATGGTCTCTCATACAGATCTACCCTGAGTTGCGTCCTAACTGGGAAGCCAAAAACTCCTTACTAAAGCAAACTGGTCACAAGGGAACAACACTCAAGTCTTCTGTTGAGGGATTTCCTGTTCATACCATATTTGGTAGAGAGGAAGAGGCGAAGTGAGAAATATGCATCAAGGTTCAACTGGGTGGATATTGCACATCTCGCACATGAAACATCTGACCTCTGAACAGTCTTTTGTTCTCAGAACAAGAATCAGTTAGAAAGCGTTTCCTTCTGGACACCACACACTTCCTTAAAAACGCTGTTGCTTAGATGAACAGCAGAGGGCAATTTAAATACTTGCACAGTGGCACCTGAGAGAGATGTTCACTAAGGGAAAAAGTTTAATTATACCTTCATTTTAGTAGCTAGATATGAAGAGAACAAGGTATTTTTCACAGATTAACCCTATAGTTAGCTCTGCCCATCCTCTTGATTGAATACCCACAGTGTAATCTGCAATATTTAGTCCCTACAGTGGGCTTTGTGGATACTGTGAATACTTGTGACACCAATTTGGTCAATTTGGAGTATCACGGACAGTTCTTAGACAAAACAGCCCTTGTCAGTCCTCTGTGGACTCATGACCTGAAATACATGGTGTGGACCCTGTGATGGGCTTGCAGTAATGGGAGGCTGGTGGTCTTTTCTTTACCTAACAAGATAATAGCACCCCATGATGTAAAGCTCAGCTTATTCTTGAAAGGTTACAATTTTGCTCCACGTGAATTTTCCAATAGGTATAGATCCAGGATCAGATTACCTTTGGCCAATTCTAACTGTAACAACAAAAAACCAAACTGACTCAAGATTTGTATTTAAGGATAACCTCACTATATCCAAGCCAATATTTACATACCTTGTAATCACTACAAGGCCGATCAGATTCCCCAAAACCTTCAATATAGCTCAGGTACAAACATGTACAGTGCCTTGCGAAAGTATTTGGCCCCCTTGAACTTTTCGTCCTTTTGCCACATTTCAGGCTTTAAACATGAATATATGAAACTGTCATTTTTTGTGAATAATCAACAACAAGTGGGACACAATCATGAAGTGGAACGAAATGTATTAGATATTTCAAACTTTTTTAACAAATAAAAAACTGAAAAATTGGGCTTGCAAAATTATTCAGCCCCCTTAAGTTAATACTTTGTAGCGCCACCTTTTGCTGCGATTACAGCTGTAAGTCGCTTGGGGTATGTTTCTATCAGTTTTGCACATCGAGACACTGAAATGTTTGCCCATTCCTCCTTGCAAAACAGCTCGAGCTCAGTGAGGTTGGATGGAGAGGGTTTGTGAACAGCAGTTTTCAGTTCTTTCCACAGATTCTCGATTGGATTCAAGTCTGGACTTTGACTTGGCCATTCTAACACCTGGATATGTTTATTTGTGAACCATTCCATTGTAGATTTTGCTTTATGTTTTGGATCATTGTCTTGTTGGAAGACAAATCTCCGTCCAAGTCTCAGATCTTTTGCAGACTCCATCAGGTTTTCTTCCAGAATGGTTGTGTATTTGGCTCCATCCAGCTTCCCATCAATTTTAGCCATCTTCCCTGTCCCTGCTGATGAAAAGCAGCCCCAAACCATGATGCTGCCACCACCATGTTTGACAGTGGGGATGGTGTGTTCAGGGTGATGAGCTATGTTGCTTTTACGCCAAACATAACGTTTGGATTGTTGCCAAAAAGTTTGATTTTGGTTTCATCTGACCAGAGCACCTTCTTCCACATGTTTGGTGTGTCTCCCAGGTGGCTTGTGGCAAACTTTAAATGACACTTTTTATTGATACCTTTCAGAAATGGCTTTCTTCTTGCCACTCTTCCATAAAGGCCAGATTTGTGCAGTATATGACTGATTGTTGTCCTATGGACAGATCCACCTCAGCTGTAGATCTCTGCAGTTCATCCAGAGTGATCATGGGCCTCTTGGCTGCATCTCTGATCAGTCTTCTCCTTGTATGAGCTGAAAGTTTAGAGGGACGGCTGGGTCTTGGTAGATTTGCAGGGGTCTGATACTCCTTCCATTTCAATATTATCGCTTACACAGTGCTCCTTGGGATGTTTAAAGCTTGGGAAATCTTTCTGTATCAAAATCCGGCTTTAAACTTCTCCACAACAGTATCTCGGACCTGCCTGGTGTGTTCCTTGTTCTTCATCATGCTCTCTGTGCTTTCAACGGACCTCTGAGACTATCACAGAGCAGGTGCATTTATACAGACTTGATTACAAACAGGTGGTTTCTATTTATCATCATTAGTCATTTAGGTCAACATTGGATCATTCAGAGATCCTCACTGAACTTCTGGAGAGAGTTTGCTGCACTGAAAGTAAAGGGGCTGAATAATTTTGCTCGCCCGATTTCTCAGTTTTTTATTTGTTAAAAAAAGTTTGAAATTTCCAATAAATTTTGTTCCACTTCATGATTGTGTCCCACTTGTTGTTGGTTCTTCACAAAAAATTACAGTTTTATATCTTTATGTTTGAAGCCTGAAATGTGGCAAAAGGTCGAAATGTTCAAGGGGGCCGAATACTTTCGCAAGGCACTGTAGCTCTGTCTGGTTATTAATGTTATTGAATTGCTTGATGTTGAGTCTACTCAAATCTTGCAGACTCTATACATTTTGTAGCCTAATAAGTTCAACCTAATAATAGAACATCTTATATAATTGTGCTAACGACAGAAACTATTCCACATTTTCGAAGTGAAAGAAAAAATATGAAAATTGTATTAAGTGTTAATTCGTGGTGTAAGCACATTTAGTATAGCTGGTCAAGTGTATAGCATCTCTTGATTCTTTTGACTCTGTCCCTGTTATTGAAATGTTCTTCTTTTTTTATAATTCCATTAATATGTTCAAAAGACTAAGGCAGGTATTCTTTTCATGTTTAAATAATCTTTACTACTGTCCTATTATTATTATTTCATAATAATAGCTCTACTGTTATGCAGTTTTTTAGACCAGATGCACCACTTAAAATATGTCTAATTTGGTTTGATCCTGACAACATCCATAATTTCTGCATGTGGTCATCAGTTATTTTGTTTAATTACATGTATTATAAATTATAATAAAAAACGGTAAAATGTAAATAGCATATCATAAAAGACGTTTTAACATTTTTCCACTTTTCACATTTATAAGCAATATTGGTCACATTAATAATTTCATTAAAAGATTAGCCTTGGTATAGGGCTAAATAATGACAATCTATAATTTTATCACATGGCTTACATTGGACAACAAGGGGTTTCTATTTTACCGTTTTTTACCCATAATATTTTAGGACTATTGTCCAAATCACACCTACACAAAGACACAGGCTTGTCACCAGCATGTGTCAATCATGATAAGTAGTAGATCAATTCAGCTGAATAGTTTACTATCAACGTAATGCATGACGCTTTCTTGAGCGCTAAATAACCGTTTGTAGAAACATTACAAATACGATTTATTCTGTTATTATATTATTGATTTAATTTGCAGTTAGGATATAGCTTACCGACTTCCAATTGGTGAAGTTATATGATACATTTTCGTTCTTTTTTATGGTCAATTAATGAAGATATGACAGTTGTCAAAGCACACCGATTTTACTTTTGTAGGATCCCGTTCCCGGTTTCGGTTGTCTTGTTACTTGTTGTACCCCACACGATATATTTGGGTAAGTAGCCTATAATGCATGTAATTCGTTATTTTCTTACTTTGCATAGATGCTATTTACGTCAGTTGAGTGTTTTAATGTAAATGTATCAACCATATCCCTTCAATGCTGTGGTTGTTTTTGTTTTGTGTGACAATTTTCAGGAAGCTGTAGTAATATAACATTCTCCTTATGTTGGAAGATCAGGTGAATGAGACATTTTAAATACATACTGTACATCTGCCACATTTTGTAACCGTGCACTTTGCACTAATATAGTCTTTCTCGTTCTATTTCTTTACAGTTTGCTAGAAGGAAATGTATGGTTAAACACCAACAAATTAACCTCTATTTGGAGACGGGAAACATTTTCGTCTTTAACAGTTGTCAGTTCGGTGGAGCACAATGTGACACTTGATTATGGAGGAATTGTTCAGGAATGGATATTTTCTATCATGCCCAGTAAGTAATACTGATACTTACATTTCTTTATAAGAAGCTATCCACTGGCCTTCTCGAGATAATGCTACATTATTTTATTGGTTATTGTATACTCCTTATTTTCTCCCCTTGAAGGTTTAAATACCATTGAGTTCAGAAGTAAACGCAAACCTGAACAGCAGCCTGTTGAAAGCACTCAGGTGAGTAGGCCTTAAAAAATAAGCAATTACATGTTTTGTAACTGGTTATCAAAATTTACCTCTGAAGGAATTGTGAATCGTTTTTTTGTCCTTTCTCAAATCACTGTCAGAAAGCCCTGAAGTTAATCACCGACAATGAGGTATTTGCCTGTGAAAACAGCTCTCTGTACCTCAATCAGGACGAACACGCCATCCTGATGCTAGGTAACGTGTTGTATCTTCAGGTTTTTTAAGGGGAGGGCATTTTCAATTTTTCATTGACATGCCAGTACGAAGAAAGAGGCTAGGGAAACAGTTGTGTAGAGAGAGGCAGAATGGAAGGACACAGACAGTTGGACAGGGCGAGGCTCGAAACCTCGCCGCCATGGGACAAGTGTGCTTTGTCCTTAATAGATTGAGAAAAAGGAAGGAAGGAAGGAAGACAGAAATTAAGGTAGATGGAATGAGAGGTAAATGTAGACAGACAGGGACGGTAAGAAAAGCATACGCACCCATGGAAAACAAGAGGTTAGGTAAACCAAGCAATGTGTTTAAAGCTGGCAATACAGAAGATGACAAAATTCCTGAAATCTTCAGAGCACTCAGAATTACTGTCACCCTGTAAACTATGACCAGCCTGTTTCTGTTACAGAGGCCGGTCTTACCTTGAGGCTTTCATATAGACCATTCCTTAAATTGGTCTGTAGTTGCTTAGCAAGCCGTTTACCCATGCACCTCTCCCTTTTGAAAGAAACCATGTTTTCCTGAAATGTCAGAACCTACAAATGTATGGTCATTTCTGAGTTTGCGTAGTGGTCTAAGCTACCGACTCCAGTTGACGCATGCCCCTGACAAAGGAGGTTTGGTCTCCAGCTCTCCCTCTACTCGCCTTTCTCCCTATGCTCTGTTTCCTACTTTTTTGTCAGATTGTATTCTTATATATTTTTTGACTCCCTAAAACAATAAACTAAATGTATGGTCATGCCCCCATCTTGTCTCCTAGGTTACACCTTCCGCCACCCCATTAAGCTGGAGTCCAGGACTGCCGCCATGTTACTAGTGTCATGGAAACAGATGCCCCTGTTGGCCACAGCTGACTCCGCCCCTAGCCATTCTGTGTCCCTCTACCACATTGAGGAGAAGGCCTACGCTGCTGTCAGTGTGAACACCACCCGCTCCACCCACTATGGCTTCACAGCCCTGGCCTCCTGCACACTTTATGCTGCCTGTGTGGAGATTGCAGGGAGACACTCGCTTTACTGTCTCTCCACCATCACCGGTGCGGTTGGGCTGTATCCATTAGCAACACTGTGAACATTTTAGTGATAAAAAAAATTGTTTGGTCGGCAAGTTTAGAATTAGGTTAATTTCATTTCAGGAGATTAGGTTTACTCTGGATGATTAACATCTATCGCATATTAAAGTTCTACAGATGTTTTTGAGCATTTAAAATATAAAGGTAAAAAAATTCTAATTGAAGAATACAACCTCTGTCCACCCTCAAGAGCTTAATGCTGATTATTTTCTGAGCTGCACGGTGTTGTATTAATAATAGGTATTTTGATTGGTTAGTTTATTTAACGTTGCTGCTGTCCTTTCTCGTCACATCCAGACCCAGAGGTCCCGAGGCACTTCAACGTGATGTCGAGGAATGCCACTAGTGTGACTGTGTCATGGGACTGTCCCGAGAACTGCAAGTTCTCCTTCTTCCTCGTCACAATCTTCTACCTCAATGGGACCAACCATGTTCTGGAGGAGAGGTCCTTCAGGCACACACTGGACAGCTTTCTGTTCACTCAGTCCAACCTGACCTCCTGTAGCAGGTTTAAGTTTGGCCTGCAGACAGTGTGCAGTAGCAGCTTGGAGCTTCGCCAAAGCAGAAGTCTCCTCATTGATGATAATGTCGGTAAGATCCAGGGAAGAGATGCTTACTAGGTTGTCAGTAGTCTTGTAGAGGGGCACTGTGTAGAATTTTGCACTGGTGAGAACGACACTTCTCCTTTTAGTGACCAGCTCACAAAAGCTGCAAACTGTATTTCAGGATATTTAAAAAATAGAGGTAAGCGATTTAGATGGGACAATGATGTCCTACACCATATTAAATGCCTAACATACAAGGCCTGGAGCCTACTGGTTTTCTGTTCTACCTCATTAATTTCTCCCATCTGGTGTACCGGGTCTAAATAAGTCCCAGTAGAACTGGCTTTGAGGACCAGGGTTGAACAGAGCTTCTAGAATATAAGGAATTATTGTTACTTTTGGATTGAGGAAATAACCTTGTGCATCCACAGTGTTTGTCAATGTGCAAGCACCTGTCTGTTTTTGATATTATTCGTTTTAGGATGGGCTTTTTATGACCTACACCATAGTATAGGTATTCGTTGTCTTATCTAAGTAGCTTTTTTTTAGATTTTCTTACTATAAAAGAAAAAGTTTTGCATTTTCAACTGGTCACTGAAAAAGAAAGTTAGTGCGCCGGTGTGAAAGTTTCCGAATTGCCCCTTTAACCACTCCTCCATTTGTCCTGTTGGCTTAAGAAGCATTGATTTGGTGAAAGAAAACATCAGACCGGTGTATCTTTTCTCATAAATTTCTCTGATCACTGCATTAAGAGAAACGAGGAGAGAGCCATTTATTTTGCTCTGCAGCTAAAGCAGTCCCATCAAGTTGTCCACACATGCTCTTCTACATTGCATTTTCTTCTTTGCTCATGGTTATCACGTAGAAGAACTACATTAGTTATCTCTTCAGTCCAATCAGAAATCGAAGACCTGCGGCAGACCGGCTCAGGACCGGAAAACTACACCCTGACCTGGATGGTAAGAAACACCTCCTCCATCACTATGTTCAGGATCTACCACCAGGGGGCGCACCACACAACCACCCTGCTCAGCAGCCACACGGTGGCCGGCCTGCAGCCCTGCACGCGGTACCTGACCAGAGTGGAGGCACTTTGTAGCGAGGACGTGGTCGTAAGCACTAAGTCTGTACACGCTCACACCGGTAAGGATTCCACAATGAACATGTTTAGCTATTGTGGGTCAGTTCAGGTAGCTGTCATTTATTTAATACCACGTTAAAGATCCAAATCTACCCTATTCCGGTCTGCTCCAGGACCCAGAGGTGTGTCAGAACTACGTTATCGTCCTGAGGACTCTACTGCACTGTGGGTGAGTGGGACCGCCGTGGCTGTGTCCTTCCAGTACCGGCTGTCCAATGTCAACGGTTCCACAATCCAGGAAGGTCAGCAGAATCAGCCTTGGCTCCACCTACCGGGGCTCATTGAGGGCGGGGCCTACACCCTGGATGTCCGGGAGGTTTGTGACGGGGAGCGGAGCCCTGACCCAGCTCTGGTGTACTTCAGTGGAGTCAACGTGCCTGTCAACCTCACCTCCCTGCCCTCCCGGAACCCTGTTGAAGACTTAGGTTGGTGTTACGTGTTGTGTTTAAATAGGGGACATGTAGAGTGTCTGTTATAGTCATTATTGTTCAATTGGTAACAATCCAAATGTTTAACTTACTAAAAGTGTGCCAATAAATACTCTTATAAGAACATTTGTTAGTCTATTTTCACAGCATATGGTGGCCTTATAGTTTGTTTCTACACTGCATTTGAAATTATTATGCAAATTGGAATTAATTTCTTCACTGAAATCCATCTCGGACACCTGTGATAATTAGTTTGCAAGGTGAGCCCAAATAAAGGAAAACTACTGGCTGATTCAGAGCACAGACGGGTTCTTGCAGATAAAGGCATAATGAGGACGGTTACTGCCAGACATTCATTGGATTAAGAGAGCAGCTGCTGAAATGCCATTACAAAGCAGCGAACAGGTATATAAAGCTGCTGGTGCCTCTGGAGTCCCGCGAACCTCAAGGTGTAGGATCCTCCAGAGTTGTGCGTAAACCTGCTATTCAGCCACACCTAACCAATGCTCACAAGCAGAAAGGTTTCAGTGGGCCCAAAAATATATGAAGACTTATTTTCAAACAGTCTAGTTTACTGATGAGCGCCAGTCAACCCTGAATGTTCCAGATGGATGGTTGGTGGATGGCCACCATGTCCCAATAAGGCTGCAACGGCAGCAAGGAATCATGGGGAGAGAGCTGGTAGGCCCCTTTAGGGTCCCTGAAGGTGTGAAAATGACCTCGGGAAATTATATAGAGTTTCTCGCTGACCCCTTTCTTCCAAAGAACCGTGCTTTCCGTAGCAAAATCATCTTCATGCATGACAATGCACCAGTTCATGCTGCAAAGAATACTGCTGTGTTATTTCCTGCTATGGGCATAAAAGGAGAGAAACTCTGTGTGGCTCCCATCCTCCCCTGACCTCAACCCTATTGAGAACCTTTGGAGCATCCTCAAGCAAAAGATCTATGAGGGTGGGATGCAGTTCTGACATCCTGCAAAGAAATTCAAGCAGAAACTCTCCATATACTCACAAGTTCAATGGATGCAAAATTTTTGAAGGTGATATTAAAGAAGGGGTCCTATGTTAACATGTAACTTGCCCTGTTAAGATGTGTATGATTTAAATAGCTTTTGCTCAGTAAAAATTACCTAATGCTGCAAATTCAACAAATGACAATTTTTTGTTATTTACAACCTATAAAATGTTTTGCATTTCTGTTGTGCATAATAATTTGGAACAGTGCATTTTGAGTTTATTTTTGAAAAAGTACTGTTTTCATTGGGTGGTTTGTTCAATGAAATTTGACTAATACCGTAACGGTTAGTGACTTTATTTTAGTCAATTATACTGACTGTCATTTGTATTGATTATTTAGGAAAATCACAGTAAACTATAATCTGCATAATAATTGGAATGTGGTGTATTGTGATTGTGAATAGATTTTCTCATTCTGAAACTTTTTATAATATTACTGTGCAGTGTACAGATTTGGCTAGTAAACGTCCATGTTTCATACCATGTTTATGGATTTGTGTTGCTGTAGGGTTGACGTTTGACATTCCAAGCCATGGCCTGGATATCGTTGTGCCTTGGTATCTGGCGGGGGACCTCCGGAACCCGAGGACTGAACCCAGAGCTGAACTGGAGCGTGTCGTCACAAACCGAGTGTGTTTGAGCACCAAATGCAAGCATGCCTTTAGGCACCAAATAAACGGAAACTGACTGAGACCGACAGGGAATTCTTGGAGTTAAGAATGTTTGCTAAGGATTGTTTACGTTTGTTTTTCTAGCTGGAGGAGCTCCTTAATGGCGATTCGGGTACATCTAGGGTGCAGTTGGTTGCCCTGGATGAGCTAGAAGGAGGAGGAGCCAAAACCAAGATGATCTTTCATGTATTTGATGCCTCCATAACCAATAAAAACATCTCACAACCAACTGACGTCGTGCTGGAACACATACAGTCACTCCAGTCACCCAATATCACAGTCAACGATGGGATCGTATTCTGGGATGGTAAAAGTGAAAACAAACAGCGTCACATCAGCTCTGCATCACCAATGTCATTTATCACAAAATGCAATGTTTGTAACTTGTCCCAAATGTATGTTATATGCATTCTTTTGAGACTTACTCAACTAAATCAGCTAGAGAATATGTGCATTACAGAAAATTCTGCAGTCTTATTAAATGTTTCAGTCTTTGTTATTAATTAACTCATACATCTGTATTTTTTTTAAAGATCCAGATCTAATGTCAGCCTTTTCCCACTCTGCCTTTTGGACAGACCCAGATGAGTGTGCGACCCCTGACTTAAACAGATGTGACTCTGAGTCCTTGTGCATCAACACCCTGGACTCCTACACCTGTGTGTGTCCCCATGGCTTATATGATGTCAGCTCTGCATTTGACTTGCCTCAAGCCCCACCTCCTGCCCCGCCCTCTTCTCCTGTATGTCGTGGTAAGCTAGCTACATGTTATTGAAAAGGCCAAATGTAATATAACCCTGATTTCCTTTGGTCAACTTAAATCATTCATTCTGCCAGAAAAGGGGATGTTTGCCCAATGCCTGGACAGATTATTGGCCGGAAGTATCGCCAAGGCATTTTTGATTGGCTACTTTGGAGGCGCTGTGGAAGTTATCCTGAATGATGGCCAGTGCACCATGAATGAGACTGAGACGCTTTACCACTTCCACATGTTACGCACGTCCTTGCTGTGTGGAACGACTCGTCTGGTGAGTGAGAACCGGTTCAACTGTGCAATGAGTGTTTTGACGAACGGTAGCACGATGCATGCTCAGCATGACCGCAGTGTGATTACGCCTGTTGGCACAGCACTCAGTGCACGAAAGGAAAGGAGATTGTGTGTTTGTTCGCACGTGTGGCAGGTGAACAGTACATGCGTCGAGTTCCGCAACACACTGACCGTGACTGCACGCAGAGAGAAGACAATCACTCGGAAACATTTGAAGGTCATCTGGAAGTGCATCTACCCCCGGAACTACATCCGGGATTCCCAGATAAACGTTGATCTGGAATGGTAAGAAATAGCAGGCTGGGGTAATGCATGGATTTACTACCCATTTTTACCAATCTGAAGCATAATACATCTCTTTAAATCTCCAGGATGGCCTCCCATTCAGTAGTGCAGTACAACTCCTCCCACGAATTGGGGCTGGCCATAACCATGTACAGCGACGACTCGTTCTCCCGCAGCTACAGACATGTGGTCACGCTCAGCCACAGTGACACGCTCTTCTTTGAGGTGAACCTTCTGACCAACAACACGTTTGCCTCCGAAGTTCTGCTGGACGTGGTTTCCTGCTGGGCTACCGAGAGCCCTGATCCACAGGATGAAACCAAGGGCTTCTTTCTTCAGAATAGGTGCGTTGTGGTCCCGTCCAGAGACGTCAGGCACCTATTTTAAGGGGGCACAGTGCCCACAACACACACGGAACCGTGTGCCCACAACACACACGGAACCGTGTGCCCACAACACACACGGAACCGTGTGCCCACAACACACACGGAACCGTGTGCCCACAACACACACGGAACCGTGTGCCCACAACACACACGGAACCGTGTGCCCACAACACACACGGAACCGTGTGCCCACAACACACACGGAACCGTGTGCCCACAAATACAGATATTAAAATGAAAATCCACTTGGCTCAAATCCATGTGCATGACACATCTGGCCCGTCATTAGCTTGTAGCTAAATGTTTTGCATCTAAAAACTAGTTGCAATTCCAGTACTTTAGTGGCATTATGCGATTGGTGAATTGTAATTAGATATAAGGCCTACAGACGTGGCCATAAGGGTTGGTACCCTTAAGTGTGTGTGTGTGTGTGTGTGTGTGTGTGTGTGACGTGGCCATAAGGGTTGGTACCCTTAAGTGTGTGTGTGTGTGTGTGTGCGCGTGTGTGTGTGCGCGCGCGTGTGTGTGTGCGCGCGTGTGTGTGTGTGTGCGCGCGTGTGTGTGTGTGCGCGTGTGTGTGTGTGTGCGCGTGTGTGTGTGTGTGCGCGTGTGTGTGTGTGCGCGTGTGTGTGCGCGTGCGCGCGCGCGCGCGCGCGCACAGTATAATAACATGTTTGACCATGCCCTAATTGTGTCTTCTTCAGCTGCTCTGTAGACTTTACTTTCCAATGGTTGTCTGTGAATGGTGCTGCACAGACCAGCAGGTTCTCCGTTCAGATGTTCACCATGCCAAGGGATTTACACTTCTACATACACTGTCTAGCCCAGATATGTGCACACGATGAGGATTGTACGAGGGTAAACTTTTAACAAGTTCATGTGCCATTCTTTTGACATAGTGAACAAAGTTAATAACAAAGATTCACAATTCTACACCAATGTTGTTTCAAAATGTTTGAAGAAGTTCATACACTTAGAATGTGTTTATGCAACCTAACATTAGATTTTTGTTCCTGTATATCAGCTTTGAAGTTGTGTATATACTGTATGTAACTTTCAATTCATTTCTCAATTTCACAGATTTTTAAAATTTTATATAAATGTTTTATAGGACACATACAATACATGGGCAATAACCAATTTCTGAAAATACACAATTTTTGTAAATAATATTCATTCCTTTCTAGTTAAATATTGTGAAATGTAAATTTTGTTTTTGCAAATAGTCTATATTTTGTTTTACTTTATTGGAAGTGTTCAATCCTTGGATCCAAAATGCTAGTTCCTAATGTTGAGTAGTCCTAAAAGTTTTTGTGGTTTTTAAAAGATACATATTACAGGTTTAACCTGTACAATAAATTGTGATGGAATGTTAAAGCTGATATGCAGGAATAAAGTATACTATTTAGTTAAAAAAAATCAAATATTTTTATTCAATCTTTCTGAAACAGCTTTGTTGCAGATTAGTGGTAATATATTTTCCTATGACTCTTGTTTGTAGAACTGTAGCAGCCAAAGTGTTAAAAAAAGATCCACCACTAGGTGGGATCTTGACACCAGAAAATCTGCGATAGTGTCTGCAGGACCACTGCTGGTCACCTTCAAACAGGGTACTGGGACACACATCTCTAACTGTAAGTTGAAATTGGAAGATATTTAGTGATGTTAAACATTGAAGCGGTGGCTTGCAGATTTAAATGGAACAATATATTTCTGAAGCTCGTGTCTGATTGGCCTGAATGTACCAATGTGATCATTCAGAATATCTTATTTCCTGCAGGGGAAGAGTTTGTGATGGTGGTCTATGTCGTGGGAGGAGCCATGGGTATCTTGATGTTGACTGTGCTTGGTGTGAGTGTAATAAAGGCTGTAATGAATTACTATGAGCAGGCAAGGCTCTAATAAAGGCATGGAACCACAGTCTTTCATGTGTCCTTGGTGTTCATTGAGTTTTATTCCAGAGATTTTCACTTCATAAAAATACTACAATGTCCCTACTGTCAAACTATTGTAATGGGTTATCAGATTGTTATTAGTTCTATATTGGGATTACATTTTTGGTGCTATTTCCATGGAGAGCTAATGAATTGTATCAGAGTTAAGGAAGTATTACATGACACTAAGTTTTATCGGGGAACCCAGTGGCCATGCAACCAAATCTGTCACTAGATGGTTTGTAATGAAAAAGAGTGACGAGATAAGTCCCTTCACATTTGGTGTTGTCGCTGTGATGGGTGGTCAATCAGAAAGACACCATCGTGTCTCCTCCATTTGATTGAAGGCATTTTTTATATGCACAACATATGACTTATTTCTGCTTGCTTCATTTTGAGGAATGGCTATGAAGAAAAGCTACAGCCGTCATGTGATTACATTTCACAGAGAGGGTGTTCTGCTGAGAAAAGTAGATGTCGTACCACAGCGCCATACACTAATCGGTTGGCCACTACACACCTGGCGTCAAACACACTGGTATCGTCTTATTTACAAGTATCTACTAGGCAAAACCCCACATTACCTAAGATCATTAATCTCCAGAGCTGCACCCTCTCTTAATCTGTGTTCAAGCAGGTATATCACTTTGATTGCCACTAAAGCCTGCAACTCCTTTAGGCTGCCTTTACATCCTGTTCTCTCTGTTAATGATTGGAACACTACAGAAATAACTGAAGCTTGAATCCATTGTCCCACTAACCACCTTCAAAGTACTACTATCGATTCTACTATCAGACCATTGTACATGTTAACCCCACCCACTCTTTTTATGTCATTAAGGCATTTTTACACACTAACCAGCATAGCTGTCTCTGTATGTTAAACACTAACCAGCATAGCTGTCTCTGTATGTTTTACACACTAACCAGCATACTGTCTCTGTATGTTAAACACTAACCAGCATAGCGGTTTCTATGTTTTACACTCTAACCAGCATAGCTGTCTCTGTATGTTTTACACTCTAACCAGCATAGCTGTCTCTGTATGTTTTACAC
>JACXGM010013560.1:0-23124 GCA_016801145.1 Umbra pygmaea | reverse complement strand
GCGTTTTTTGCCACACTTTTTCCTTCCCACAGACTTCCCACTGAGGTGCCTTGATACAGCACTCTGGGAACAGCCTATTTGTTCAGAAATTTCTTTCTGTGTCTTATCCTCTTGCTTGAGGGTGTCAATGATGGCCTTCTGGACAGCAGTCAGGTCGGCAGTCTTACCCATGATTGCGGTTTTGAGTAATGAAACAGGCGGTTTTGAGTAATGAAATATACTGTACTGAATTGCTGCGGAGCTCTCCGGCATCTGGCAGAAATAGAAGCTCTGCGTATCTGCTCCGGAGGGCTGCGGATCGCCGGAGCTGGGACAGAGTCGGAACGCAGCCATTCCGCAGTCAGTGAAAATACAAACATTGACTTTAATGGAAACCTATTGACTCCGCCGCCATTCCGGAGCGGATCCACAGCCGTTCCGCAGTTGGTGAAAATTGCCGGTTAGTCTAACCTGTGCTAATGTCTTGCTGTTTTTTGTGCCCTTGTCTAAAATCATCTAGCTAAAGAACTGCAGTTAAAAATTTGCTGGATAGCTAACACTGGCACAGTTACAGAAATGTTAATAAATGTGTGTTGTCCTTTATGAAAAAAATAGATTATAATTATTACAGTATTTCATGAATCCCATCCTATCGATTAGCATTATTAAAGTATTCCATGAATCCCATCCTATCGATTAGCATTATTACAGTATTCCATGAATCCCATCCTATCAATTAGCATTATTACAGTATTCCATGAAACCCATCCTATCGATTAGCATTATTACAGTATTCCATGAATCCCATCCGATCGATTAGCATTATTACAGTATTCCATGAAACCCATCCTATCGATTAGCATTATTACAGTGTTCCATGAATCCCATCCGATCGATTAGCGTTATTACAGTATTTCATGAATCCCATCCTATCGATTAGCATTATTACAGTATTCCATGAATCCCATCCTATCAATTAGCATTATTACAGTATTCCATGAATCCCATCCTATCGATTGGCATTATTACAGTATTCCATGAATCCCATCCTATCGATTGGCATTATTACAGTATTCCATGAATCCCATCCTATCGATTAGCATTATTACAGTGTTCATTTCAGATAGACTAATAACTGACTTGGTGAGCTTCTAATAAGTAACCGGGAAGATAATGGCCCTCAATCAAGAAACGTGCGTACAATCAAATTGATCATATGATCATTTTACCGACAGAGACGGTATTCATCAATATTATCTTTGTTGTATCAAACCCACGTCTGGTCAGACACCGTGTAAACCAAAGTAAAAAAATAAGATTGTTTAGGTCTAATGCTTGAGACCATAATTATTATGAAAAAGTTGACAAGGAATATAGCACATTCAAATGTACCATAATGTATCATCACCCTATGAACTATTAGTATTTCTTTTCCATCTATGCATGCATTTGTAAAGTTCGATTCACCTTGTTTGTAATGCCTGATGCACCAAACCAGTGGTTTTGCTTTGCCTTGCTTTTTTGTTTCTTTTTTTGTTGCTTTTTTTAAGTCAGTCATGCCTATAATTTTCCAATACTTGGAGAGCATAAATGGTCAATATAGATTTGATGGCAGAAATCATAACAAATTTGTTTTTAGGTTACAAAGCCTTATGCTGGATTCACACCAGGCACTGTAAAGAATCACTATATGGCACCGTCACGCGGACACAAACAGAAGCACTTTTTCGGTGATAGCCGAGTGTACTGCGCAGCCTCAAGGTGAGCGTGATGACGTAGAGGTGACGTGAGTAACGTCTCTGAAAGTTGGAATTTTTATTTTAGCCGTGCCAGAGAAATTTGAATCATTCCGAATCTTGCCTCTTGCGAAACGGCGAGCTTGAGTAGGAGTTGTCCATGAGCGTAGGGGCAGGAGCAACTTTTGGTAAGTATTCTGATGAATTATTTTGTCAATTTGACTGTATACCTCCATGTCCCCCGATTGCCTGCAAGCTTCTCCTGGACTATATGGTAATTTCTCTACTGTGCGACAGTAAGTTGCGTGGTTATGACACAGTCGTTCTTTTACAAAAACGGCTGCTACAGGGCCATAACGTGAGATATAACGTAATGGAGCTTTTTATACATTGTCCTGTTTTTTAGAAAATAAACAATGGACAAATACAGTCATTAAACGCTTCGGATGTAAATTAATTACACCGCCGTCGGTGTATGAATGTGTGAATGAATGGATGGATGTGAGGCTCTGTAAAGCACTTCAGTGGCCATTGGTCAGAATTATCCAAAGCCATTGGAACAGAAAATCAAATAAAAGACGTACACGGTCTTGTACCTTTGGCTTTTTTTGTATTTTTAGTAAATTTTATCACTCAAAATGAAATATTGTATGCTTATGAGTCACGTCGTAGCTAGTTAGCCCAAGGCATGGTCTAAAACTCTTTATATACAGATTTTTATGGTAGAAATTAATGGGAATTTTTGACCAAGGGCGTAGGAACAACTTTGATATTGGGGGGGACACCATATATTTTTCAGAAATTGTTCTTATTGCTGGGTGAGCCCACATTGCCTGTCTGTAAAGATGGGGGGATACGTCCAGCCTGTTTGGTCTATAGTGTCCAGTCTGTTTGGTCTATAGCTCAGAATCAGATGACGGGTGTATTGTGCTTGATTATTTAGGCCTAATTGCAAATTATGTTAGTAGTAAAGTATTTTAAATGATCATTGGCCATTCAAAAATAACTTTATTGTAAAAGTAGTCAATAATAGTTCTGACGTGCCAGATTTTTAATAAAATAAATAAAAACGTTATTTCCCATCTTGTCTAGCCACCAGTGAGATTCTGTATGATGATTTGAAACTTGTCATCCGTTGCTCGGCTACAGCTGCCATAATGTTGGCGGCCCACAACATGAAATCTAAAGACAGGGAGGGACTACATTGGTACCATAATAATGTGGACAAGCTTGTGTAATGCACATTAGTTGCAGACTTCAAGATTAAAAAGATTTTGTTGATGATGATTTGCAGAATGAGGGAGTTATTCCATGGTGTTGTGGTTTGTAAAGTCAACTAATGTTTGGCCAGCTCTGGGAATAGCCTCAAATACTGAAAATACTGGTACATTGTAAAATTGAACGCTTTTTTTAAAGTCTTGGGGGAACCCTGATCTGTTACCACTCTACTGTATACCTTATAGCTGGCAGGCCGAGTAGGGTCACCATAGTTACCACTGTACTAACCTTCTTAAGTCAAACCCTCTCAACTAACTACTTGCTCAAAGCCTTACATTAATAACCATTTTCCTCCCACACGTACACCACTCGCCATCGCACAGATGACAAAAAAAAAGTTGTCGACAGGAGCAGAGCTGCTGGCCTCCTTTTCAGGAGGATCTATGTACTGAGGAAGAGGAGGATTTGGACCCAACAGTATTGGAAAGGTATGGCTTAAAGTTTTCTGACTGGGACTCTATTAAGCACCTTTATAATGAAGAGGTGTACTTTTCAGACCTCACTCCCAAACCGGCTACAGCTATCCAGGGGTATGTGGGAAATGTTCCCATCTTGCCTCTGGTTCAGGTCCCTTCATGTCCAGATAGAACCCCTTGTCTATGGGTGGGGTTCTTCACGGCTTCAATCCCACACTTAGACAGGACCAAGCGAAGCCAACCTCAGCCGCTCAGCCCAAGATGGCCACCTCCGTTCAGTCCACAAAGCCCCCAGCCCAAACCTGTTTCCAGGCCGGTCCCTGTCCGGCCTCTTCCCATACAGGCCTCTATGAAGCCTGCTTCCATGCAGGTCCCTGTCCAGCCTGTTCCCATACATGTCTCTGAAAAGCCTTCTCCCATGCAGGTCCCATGGGAACCAAGACCAGCGGTCTCCGTTTCTGCTCTGCAAATCCTGCTCAACTATTTTAAGTCCAGCTCCGATGTACACCAGGACTATAGAGTGGATGTTTATTTTCCTGGATGATGGATCAAGGGGAACTTAAACATGATGCTTTGCACTTCCTGATTAAACAAGCGATCACCCGTTGTTCACATCTGATGTCCTCCATGGAAACCCCATCACCTCCTGACTCCACCAATGCTACCTCTCGCATTCAGTCTGCATCTGATCCTGTCATAATCCCTCAGTCTCTTGTCATGGACCCTCAGTCTTTTGTCATGGCCCCTCAGCCTCCTGTCATGGTCCCTCAGTCTCCTGTCAGGACCCCTCAGTCTGCTGTCATGACCTCTTCTTCTCTTGTTCGGGCACATTCCGAAATATCCCTTTGCTCTGATGTTAGGACCCCTATCCGTAGAGTAGGGTCTCTCTCTATGTCAATCCCTCGCCTCAAACTCCCAGACACCACTCCCAGTCCTTTGGCCTCTGACCCCAGTCCTCCAGAGCCAGTGGAGGATCAAGGGGTTACACCAAAGGTCGCCCCTGAACACCAGAGTCTACGCCACTAGATAGAGACACAGAGTCCACTGCAGATCTTCTACAGCCTGGTTCTTCAGCATCATATGCTGAAGAACCAGGCTGTAGAAGATGGTTCTCCAGCATCTGTGCCAACAGAGTCATCAATGACGACACCAAGGGTGCTCCAGACAGTTACAGAACCTACCTTGTCTGCTGCTGCCACATTAACTTTATCGTCTACCACAGCCCCTTCCCCAGTCCCTGTAGCAGTTCCTGTCCCTGTTCCAGCCACTACAGTAGTCTCGATGACGCCTCCATTTGGTCCATGAGCCTGATTTGACTCCTATGCCTGATCCAGGTTTCGTACCTACCCCAGTGACTATGCATACCTTATTAGTTTTGCCTAACCCAGGTCCTATCCTTACTCTCGTTACAGCTTCTAACCTGGTTCTTGTCCCTGTTCCAGACCCTATCCTGGTCCCCAAGCATGTCCTGTCCTCTCTGCCTGAGTTAGGTTATGTACTTGGCCCCAGACCAATCTCAATTCCTGAACCAAATGTGGTCTCTGTATCGGCCTTGATCCCTGAACCTGCCCTTACTACAGAAACCGGTCAATGTTTCCATCCGTTCACCTTCCTTAGGCCTAGGTCCTGTGCCTGCCCCAATGCCTGTGCCTGTGCCTGTCCCGGTCCCTGCGCCTGCCCCAGTCCCTGTGCCGGTCCCTGTTTCTGTGGCTGTCTCTGTGTCTGTCCTCTGTTCTGTTCCTTCCCAGGTACTTGTGCCAGCTCCGGTTCGTGTACCTGCCCCGGTCCCGTTGCTTGTTCCGCCTCTGCCTTTGTCCGCCGGGTCTCCGACTCTGCCCAAGCCTGCCTGGAGTCTGCTTTGGCCTGCCTGGCCTCCGCCTCCTCCTGCCTGGTCTCTTCCGCTCTGGCCTCCTCATGCCCGGCCACCTGGCTACCTGGCCCCTATTTGGGGTCCTTCCCTGGTTCCTGACCTCACTTCCGTGTTGGCGCCTCTGGAGCGGTGCCTTGGGGGGGCCCTGTAATATTTCACTTCCTGCTTCAGTCCTGCTCCCTTGTCTTGTTAATTTGTCTTAGTTCAGTTCTGTCTAGTTCCTGTATGCCCAGTTTATGTTTATGTCTGCTATATCTCCATCTATTGTAGTTAGTATGTCCATGTTTAGTTTGTATGTCAATCCATTCCAGGTCTTTAGTTTTTCATTTTAGAGTCATGCCCATGTTTTGTTTTTCCTTATCCAATCTGTTTTGTTTGTGCCCTGATAGTAACCTGGGCCCGTATTCATAAAGGTTCTAAGAATCCTCTAAAAATCCATTTAGCTTAAAGACTTTTACGTAGGAGTCTTAGCTTAAGATTGATTCCAGACCCATCTAAGAGCAACTCTGAGCAAGGAAAAGACAAAAACTCTTGTCTTAGTGAGGAGGCGGGGCTGACCCCGTTGCTATGTATGATACAATCTTTTGAAGACTGTGATTGGTTGGTTGTCAAAGAAGGAAAAAAACTGAGCGATTTTAAGTATTCCGTGAAACTGTCACGGATTTAGAAGTTAAGGATCCGTGGCAGTTTCACAGAATTTTCGGCCATTCCGTGAAACTGCCACAGAGTTTGAAGTTAAGTGTCCGTGGTAGTGTCACGTATTTCGGAGATCACGTTCAATAATTCGGATGTGGGTTCCATCAATAACTCTGACAACAAGGCTGCTATATTCATAAATGCAGTTTTTTATGCCTGCAAGGTGGGAATGTCCACTGGAAAGGAAATGCACTGCGACACAATAAGAGGTTCTGAAAGTGCTGTAATTGTTTGTGTGATCACTCTGCTTACAGAAGGTTGTGACAGACCCAAGTCATCACTGCTACATTGTGGCATTTTCCCAGTTGCCAAATATCTTAATGTAGTGATTACTTTCATTTCTGGCACTATGACATTTCTGCGCTGTGTCGGAGATGTTAGCGTGTCTCTAATAAGATCGGTCACAAACATGATCCCTGCACGATCTAATCCATAGCATATTGACTCACTGTCATCCATTGTCTGCAACACATTACTTCTCCCTCTTTGTAATTCCGCCATTTTCTCCTCTACTGAAGGAACTCTTAAGCCTCTTAAAAGTCCTCGTCTGTACTCCTACCAATTTTGGCCTTAGGACCTCTTTTAAGGGTTAAGATGCTTTCTGAATTACTTTTTTCTTTACTAGGATTTTTATTTTATTTTAAGAGTAAACGCCCACATTTCTAAGAATTTTCTTAGAATTTTCTCACTAGGAGCTACTCTTTGCATTAAGATTCTTCATGAATACGGGCCCAGGTCCTTTCCAAATCTGCCTTGTTTAGAGTTTTCTATTAGTCTTGATAGTAACCTGTTGCATTTTGTCATTTATATTCCTCAGTTAGGCATGTTTCTATTTGTTTATCTATATACGTTTTTTCTCCTACGGGATTGTTTTGTTCTAAATACCCTGTTATGTCTCCTACAGGATAGTTTAAGTAAAATAAACCTGTTTTCATTTATACAACCTGGCTCCCTGCCTGATCCCTATGTCCAAATGTAACATTAATGTCTACAACATTCCTTTAAGCTCCCATATTATATATATTTAATACAAAGGCAATGTTTTGACCCTTACCCGGAAGAAGACCTAACAAGTTGCCTTTGTATTAAGTACCTAATGAAGTGGCCAGTGAATTATTATCAAGTAGGTACTGCCATGTACAAAAAATGGCCACCAGGGGGCCCCCAACTGAGTGCAAAAGTGACTCAGCTTGGTAGGAGGGTGGCCCCAAAATGCTTAGGGCCCCCAAAAGGCATGGGCCAGAACTAACTGTAGAAAAGGAATAGCAGAAATATACTCACATACCCACTTACAGCTCTGGAAAAAATTAAGACACCACTCAAGACAAAAATGACTTTGGTGAGTGAAAAGAATTCAGAACAACAAACAATACACCTAATAACACACAATAACACTAACAATGAATGACAGCTACAAAACAATCAGACTGAACTTAAATACATGATTAATTGGGAAGAGCATGCAGCTGGATAAGTAATGAAAAAGATTTGAATGGTTTGAACTCAATCATAATATCAAACGTATGTAATGACATTTGTCTGCTCTGTATCTGACCATATGTATCTGACCATATGTCTGCTCTGCGCTATTATCCAGGTGAACTGCATCAACAAGCCAGCAGAGGTGTTAAACCCAATGGCCATTCAATCGAATGGAGAAATTAATCACCTAAATAGGAATTTTTTAAACTATCGATTCCATTCAAACTTACAAGCGCCCTGCACTACAATTGGATACATAAGGTCGAACTGAAATAAAATGAACAGTGTGAAAATTCAGGGGACTGAAATGGTGCCTAAAAGTGAATGAAAGAAGAAGAATAAAATTTTACGGCTTCAATATATTGATGCACTTCATGCAATTCAAATAAGGTTGCACTTTGTGCAATCTAAATAATTAGGCACTTCGTGCAATCAAAATAATAAAGTTTCAGATTTCAATATATTGTTGCACTTCGTGCAATCAAAATAATTTTCTAAAACACATTCAGAATTATACACTACTACTGTCATCGTATAGAAAAACATTTCCAGAATATTCCCTTTTATTTCTTAGCATAAACAGTCAGTTGACTCTGGAATGGGAGAAGGGAATTCTGGGAATATAGGGCTAGGATGAAAGAGGCCCCTTTGACAATGTGAAGAGAGAAAAAACAACACCTGCCAATCATATCACTGGGCTATCATTGATTGGTAAATGATGTTGCTGCAGATGCTGCAGATGGTCACTCTCAAACAGCACAATCATTGGTACTTAGTGCACTACGTGTTGCCCAGAGCCCGATGGGCCTTACTTGACCATATCCTGGTTCAACGTAATACAACGTAGTGCACTATTTAGGGAACAGGGTCTAATTTGGGACACTTGATGGGGTTGTCTGGGGAGTTGTTTGTGACAACCTCTAAATGGATACAGTTTTTCTAGGGTGCATACCTCACTGAGTGGTAGTAGCAACCTAACCCCCACCCAACCTAATGGCCCTAACCAAACAGCTTCATTTTTCTTCTGAAGTCAGCTTATCATTTCAGCACATCTTCAGCATCTTTCCTTTTTAACAACTTGTGTGTATATACCAGGGGATTCCTCGTGTCCATTGCATTACAAACTCTGTGTATGCTAACTTGCTTCCCACAATGCATTTAGGCAAGGGGAGTGTGCTTCGCTCTGCATGTGTATAGTGCGTACACGGGTGAGTGTCTCACATGTGTGATAGGCTGACTGGCAGATTTTTTAATATATATCTGGATGCATTCTGTGTCTGATCATGGGGTTCCGGCATTTATAGAATGAAACTAAGTAGCTAAATTGGAGCTTCATAGTTAACTTAAATATGTTATTCATGTTATATTGTATCTGAATTTACTAAAAGTGGGCGCTGCATCATTCCTGATGGACAACTATTTTTGTTTTTTTTTGTTAAATTTGTTACTCTGACTTATTATTTACTGTAATATGTAAGGTACTGTTGTTTCAGTTGTATTCCCTCTGTGTGGCTAGAAACAAATCAGAATTAAACAAAGAAAATTAAAACATGCGAGCTCCTTTAGAACCAGACTCGCTTTCGGGCTTAAATAAATCCTATCATCTCCATGACAACAGTTGTACTGGTAACATGGTCCCATATTCATGTAAAACCATGGCAACGTTTTCCAATTGAATTAATCTGCACCTGTGTACATTATAGTAGAGATCAAGATTATGCTGTTTTAGACAAAATGTTGATGTTTGGACAGCTTTGTCTGACATTATGTTTACTTTCTCTACATTTCCAATAGAAGAGGAAGAAATATTCTCTTATTCATTTTCACTTTTATACAAAACAAATGTGTTTGGTATAGATTTATTTTGTAATGTTTATTACACATGTATTTATATACTTTAACTATGATTTTAGTGTTATTTACAGTCGATATGGGTGTATATTTTCCTTACCATTAGGGAAGTCTATTCCAAATGAGTGTGACTCTACAATAATAGTTGTTGGATAAACCTTAATCACGTGAAAAGAGTGGGATATTCAAACAAATATAGCTCAATAGTTGTGTCTCACCCATGTCTACATTCAAGAAAAACAAACATCGTTTCATCTTTTAAAGAAATATCTCATCACAAGTATACTAAATCAGAATTCAGAACTAAGTAAATCAGAATTTAAAGTAGTGAGTTGTAGCTGGACTGGACTGGTGAATTATCACAAAATATTATGCCAACACTTTCATTACATTGCTTTTCAGAACATAACAATCATTGAGCTATGAAGAATTCTTCGTAATAAAGCTATTTAAAACATATTGAATGGTACCTTATGCAGGGTGTTGCTCACTGGTATGAGGCTGAATGATTAAATGTATTCCATCATTTTACAGTGTTTTTTGAGATAATAATCTATCAATCACTCAGATTCAATTTATGGTTTGAAAACGTCCACGTAAATTGAATTATCAAACTAGTTTCTGTGAGCGTTCCACCACGTGGTTTCCTTTTAGCAATGCTACTTATAAGATCCTGAAAACATAATATACTTGACATGATGTAACGTAAAAATTAACATGGAATACTTATCAAATTAGGTGTATCTTTACATTGCATTAACTATGATGTAAATTATGCTGACGGATGATTTTGTAGTATCCTGGCTGGGGTGGGGGATTTTATCGAGCGAATAGCCTGGAGGATTCGCATCACTCTTATGTAGATTATGACTGTTTCTATATGTACCTACCGTTCAAAGCACAGGGCCACTACTGTAGAAACACTGTATGCCCTAGGCACTGTACAAGAGAATTGTACCATACATAGCGAAGGAAAAGCAGAAGGAAATATATCTCATAGTGTTACTCATATTATATGTCTGCAATTTGAGACATTAATGGATCTGTCAGAAAGGGAATTCTCTTGTTGCCAGCAGTCAGTGTGTAGATATGCTCGGCTTGCAGGAAATGTGAACGCACAGCATAAAATGTTGATCAGCTAATTGATAACTTTAATGAGATCCAAGAATGAGAATTACTCAGAGAATGGGAAGGCATTGCATTGGTTGGTATTTCCATCGGAGCTTGCGTCAGCTAAACCAACGATTGAACCTGTGGACGGCTTTATATATGGTGCTACATACAAATTGATATTTTGGACTCAAGATAAATTATTTATTATGATGTTAATACACTGAATAAAAACATAAACACCAGATTTGACTATTTCAAATATTATTCTGAATAACACTTCATAGAAGAGAATCAGTAATTTGAATAAAAATGTTTAATGTATTGATTTAACATGACTAGAAATATACTGTAGATGGGCTATGTGGGGGTCAGAAGACTCACTGGTTAGGCAGTCAGACTTGTAGTCTGAAGTTGGATTCAATTCCTGGCTGTGCCAAATGTCGTTGTATCCTTGGGCAAAGCACTTCACTCAAGTTGCTCCAAGAAGAATGTCCGTGTACTCACTGTAAGTTGCTCTGGATGAGTCTCTGCTCAAAGACTAAAATGTGAAATGCTATAGTATGTGAAAATGTAACTTTTCTGGGATTGGGACCAATACTACATGTAGTTATTATATGTTATTATATGTTGTGTTAAAATTAAAAGGATTCCCAACAACAGAGCATAGTAGATATTACAGGATTTACCTACATTATTTAATTATTACTAGAATGTAGACTATAAATTATAAGGCACAAGGGGTGTGGTATAAGGCTATGATCTATTCTTAAGCACAATGTATAATGAAGTAGAAAAATTGCCGTGGTATATTGTCAATATATCGGAAACTCATAAGACGCCTTATTGCTCTTTTAAACAAGTTTTCCAATGCAAAAAACTATAGAGCTGTAAACACAGATGTGATATCATAACTACAATATGGTCAGATATACCACACCTATCAGCAAATCAGCATTGAAACCACACGATTTATAAGACACATAACAATAGTGGGTGACAATTACGAAGGAAAAGCTAGATTTTAAAGCGGTAGAGCAAGTAATGGATGGAGTAAGTGAAGAAGAATGTCCCGTGTTTAATTTCAGCCAAACTTCTATTCCTGATCTCCGAAAGGCCGGGTGATGAAGCGGCGATGGCTGATCTCGTAATGTAATCATGTGAGATAAAAGCAAAAGCCTGTAATGCGTAATGACACAAAGCTTACATCAAGAGTAGTGGAGAGAAATGGGAAAAATGTTCTTCTGATAAAAAAGCCATGTTTCTGTTAAAATATTAATCAGCTCATGAAAGGCTTTTACACACACACTAGCCATTCTGAATTTATAAGCAGGCAGAGTTATACATAATAGTGAAAAATAACACTTCCTAGTATATACCTCCCCCCAATTCCACACAGCTGAGCTGGCAGCCCTTTGCCGTCTGTGTCCCAAATGGCAGCCTCCTTGCTGCAATAAAGTGTACACTTTAGTTACATAGAGAGGTATGTATTTAGGACTCACTGCTGTGTTGAAAAGTATGGCTGGGTTGTGACTTATTTTTCACTTTTCCCTAACTTCCTGTGAGTCATCAGTGCGAGAGGAAATACTTTACAGCTGTACCTTCTTTTTATGTGAAAACAGCGGCTTAATGCATGCCGAGAACAAAAGCAGGAATCTGGTACAATGTTTTGCTTCACTTGTAAATTCCTGTGCACCTACTTAATTTGCCCAGCTATGCAATGGAAAGTGCAGTTAGAGAAGGTTGCATAACCTTTTGCTTATTTAAGTCTGTTGTAAGATGAGCGTTTGTTATATAACATTACAAGATGGTGGAAATCTGTAGATCATTCTTTAATGTCAGAGAAATGCAAGACAGGCCCACATCTCTGGTGCAGACTGAAATGCTCTCAGAGAATAACTGTCCATGATTGTCACTTGTGAGATTAGTTCTGTTAAAGTGCAGTCTATCAGATTAATTTTTTAGCACAATTAATGGTATTCATACAAAGGTGAAAACGATGACACTGAGTGGATGGGTTACTCTGATCTAAAGGGATTAATACTGGCTGTCATGTTACCTTAACCTAGAAGGTTTTGTAGGTCAGAACCTCAATGTAAAACCCCAGAATATTTTGGCATCACAATCACTAGCTGGTGGTAGTGAGGTAGCATAAAGGTGTTTTCCAACGTTGACAGTTTCCTGTGGAGTAATCTGTGATAAATTCAAGATAACGCTGCCATTCTGAATACTTCTGGATGAGTAGTTGGAATGTGGCCGGGGCGTTACATAACCTAAATGGCATTCACTCGAAGGGGTATGTTGAACGAGATAATTTTTCTTTTACAGTGTATAGTGTTGTCAGACATGAGTGTTTCTTTAAACTAAGATATTGAAGAGTAAATGTATATGTTGGCATGACATCAATTTGGAGGTCGATTCTAACTATGGAATTTATTCAAATGTATGAGTGAAATAGCATCGGTCAACATCTCTATGAACGGAGATACAGCGGCAAGAGAAAATATGTGAACCCTTTGGTATTACAGGTGTTTCTGCATAAAGTTCTCCTGCCGCTCTTATTCTGATTTACAACAATAAACAAACACAGTCTGCTTAACTTAATACCACACAAAGAACCATGCATTTTCATATCTCAACTAAACACACCGTGTTAACAGTCATAGTGCTGGGTGAAAAAACTATGTAGTTGTGGATTAGACCTACCCTGGAAATCCAGAGTTCTCACGAGAGCACAATTTGAATTTGCTCAGCAAGTTACTCTGGCACAGAGTAATTCTGCTCATTAACTATGCCCTTGTATCTGAGCTGCACCAATCACATCGGTGTATCTGATATAGGCGTGCCAGAGGCTTGTTAAACAGATGACGACACGACAGCTCTGCGACCTCGAAGTCATTAGTAAACATTGTAAGATCGCTATGGATTAACATCAGTTGTTTAAAACGACTTGGGCCACTACAATGAACAAGTTAGATTTGGCTTTTTGTCTAAAAGAGGAACAAAAGACGGGGCTCGTTTTTGCTGTTTTGCGACCTGATACAGCAAGAGTTTTATCTACCAGTTAGCTCCGCCGTAGGGTTAGTGAAAACCTACTGGTGATTGGTCGTAGTGTTATCCAATTGCGTACAGTGAGAATTTCAAATTCACGCTTGGTGCCGCCCCTCGAGTTGAGTCATTTACATTACTCGAACCCAGACCCTTAATCGTTCAGGATTTGGTTCTGGGTTTTTCCAGGCTAGATTAGACCTGCACAATATAAGAAGGAATTTTGAATCATTCCGTTTCACAAAACTGTTCCAGTTCATGACCCAGCATCTCAATTGGGCTGAGGTCAGAAAGCTGACTGGGCCACTCTAGATGGTTATTTCCTTTTGTTGAAGACATACTATATTTGATATACTTCTGTGTTTTCGGTTGTTGTTGTGTTGCATTACCCAACTTCTGCTGATGGTCTTACATTGTCCTGCAAAACATCTTCATGAACTTAGGATTTCATTTTTTGTCAATGATAGCAAGCTGTCCAGGGTCTGTGGTAGCAAAGCAGCACCAAACCATGATGCCCCCGCCACCATTCTTTACAGTTGGCCATTCTTTTAAGATGGCCTTGACTGTCTTGACTGATCTTGATTAGCACTTACAACAAGAAGCCAAATGCCTCAGTGTTTGAGATGACCTAATTTACCACTGCTATAACACTCTCAACTGAGTAATAACATTCTAAACTGCCTTACCGTCTGAGAAGTGGGTGGGGTGTCTTCTCCACAGCAGCCTTGGAAGAAGTGCCTGCAGACCATCCTCCAGTGACGGTGCCTGCTGCTCCGCCCCCTGCCCAGGTGCCTGCTGCTCCGCCCCCTACACAATTGCCTGCTGCTCCACCCAGGTACCTGTGTTTTTTCCCTGACCCCCCTCTCTCGCTTGGCTTTTGTGTCCAGAGCCCTTTGGGGGGAAAACTGTCACGATTCAGACCGTTGCAGATCTCAATCAGGATATAATTGGACTGATTACCTAAGTGTTGTGTTTGCAGTTTACCTGAACAAGGACACCATTTCCGACCAATCACGTCTTGTATTCTGTTCACTATCCTCAGCTGTCAGTTATCCATTCATTTAGTAGAGTATTTAATTCCTGTGTCTCCCTTTGTCATTGTGGGTTATTGTCAAGTGTATGGTGAGTTGCTACCTGTTTGAGCACTTACCTTAGAAGCTAACCATTGACGTGTTTTGTTAAATACTGTGATTATGTTCTTGAAATCGTGTTTAACCTTATCCGGGTCGCACAATGAGAAGAGTGATATTTTGTTAATTCTGAGAAGCATCACAGTTTATTATTTTTCAGTATCCCTGTCATCCATTTATACTATATAGCTGATTATGGCTTCGGTGTTTGTCTTCTACATTGTGTGGTACTAAATCAAGAGTTCCGTGAAATCCTGTGCATCTTCTACATTCTCTTCACACTCCACCACCACTCCAGCACCACTGCACCACCACTCCACCACGCCATTACAGACATAACCTAACAATGATTTTTGTGTCAATGGTTTAAGCAGATGGTGTTTGTCTGTTGTTGAATATATCACCACATTTTATGAACAATTCATCCCGAAATCCATATAATTCCAAAGCATTCATATATTTTTTCTTGCTACTTTATGTATGACAACAGTGCATTGTACTAGTTAAAGCTATGTACACGACTTTCGTCATTGCAAAAAAAATTTCAGCTCCCCATTTTCATCTGGATGTGTAGTATTTTGTTAATATTATATGTGCAGTCTAAGTAGAATCATTGCCATACCACAGTTAACTTGAAACCCGACAATGTTTCTCATTCCTATGATAGTTATTTCCTTACCTAGTGATAGACAGGGAATCCCGACCAAAGTGTGTAATATACTGTATGGTTTGCTAAAGTGGAGCGAGTACAGTTGCCACAACTGTCAATCAAACCAGAGCTTTACAGTGATGTCTAATGAGGTTGTAGGGCGGGCCCAACCTTTAGACACAGTAGAACAATAGACTTTAACAGTCCCGCGCAAAGCCGAATCCGGAAGTAAGAATACAATACATTTTCTCCATTGACAATTCGAGTATAAGCCATAAAATCATAACCGTCGATGGTATACTTAAAACCAGCTACAAAATGACTAAGCGATTGTATATGCTCATATAGACGCCAAAGTTTCATGGGGCACCAACCTTGTTTTGAGATAAATGTATTTAATTTGCGATGTCCTGGATAAGTACTTCAATTCCAAACCAGCAGTGATGCCTCTGATTGGTGGAACTCCGTGTTGTCATGGAGACAATCTCAAGGTTACCATGGAAATGTTTACTTAGCCCGTGGAAAAGCTTTGCGTTTCCAAATCTGGCAGGCTGCACGAGTCGTACGCCTGTGTTGTAGCAAAAAAATGGATATTGTAAATACGTTTACTGAGCTGTAGATTACATCATATTTCAAGAATGACATTGTGTAAGTGAAGTTAGCTAAAGTTAGGTAATTTAAAGTATTGTAAAGGCAGAAAGATAACACTCGCAATGTTTTATGGGATGAGTAGTTCCTTTGTTCGGAATAAAAAATATGTACACAGTCTTGTACTTTTGATTTGCGGTTCATTTTTTCAATCGAAATTATATTTTGTATGCTTATGAGCCATGTCGTAGCTGGTTAGCCTAAGGCATGGTCTAAAACTCTTTATATACAGATTTTTACAGAAGTCAACGGAGAAATGAATGGGAAATTTACTTCCGGAACCCAAGCTCTCTCGGACGAGGGGCGGGACTGTTGAGCTCTATTGAAAAAATATTAAACTAGACACCTCAGAGAAAAAAACGAACTATGAGCGGGAACCCATTTTAGCACAAACGCCTATATTAAAAATTAAATGATTTACCCAGAGGCCTAAATAGGCATAAATATCGCAAATCGCAGAATGCATCTTTAAGCTATTTAAATTTTTTTTCTCTCTTTGTGTTATGACGGTTTTCTCTTAAACTTTAGAGTTTTTACTGTGTACAACATGTTTTTCAGACAGTTCATCCCCATGGCTGCCCCCCCCCCAGTTAAAATAAAAGTGAAATAAAAATAACAAAGTGCTTACACAGTGTTACAAATACACCTCCTCCTCAACCCGGAGATCAAACGTGCACCTTGTTCTCTCATCAAACCCCTATATAACCTGGACTGTTGACGTGTGTGTTTTGCTTGATTATCGCAGTCTCCGTATATTTTCTAAGTGTTCTTTGGCTACTTACATGTGGAAATTTAAGAGATAATTTATTCAAAGTACTTATTGATTATCCTGTATCTGCTTGCACCTCTAATACTTAAGCGGAATCATCATACAAGGTTGGAACCTTGGCAGAAACCTAGAGACGAATCAACCGTATATCTCAGAAGTTCTCCCAAATTACGGTCTCAGGAAACTATTTAGAAAACACTAATTATGTTGTATGTCAGCATATTTAGGGTGTTTTTACATTTCAGATGCACATTTTGTTATTAGGCTTTATTCGTCCTTCTATTACGTTGCCCCTGCACATTTCTTGAGCGGATTCATGTGAGAACATTCCACACATTCAATAGTGTTCAAAATTATATTGCAACATTCATGGTTAAGGTTAGGGTTAAGGTTAGGCATGAGGTTACTAACGGTTAAGGTTAGGCATGAGGTTACTAACGGTTAAGGTTAGGCATGACGTTACTAACTGTTGAAGTTAGGCATGACGTTACTGAGGTTAAGGCTAGGTATTAAGGTTAGGATTAACATTACAAAAAAATGGAGGATCGCCTGTCTGCATCACACTGCAATGGAGAAAAAAACACACACTTTGGGCCCTATTTTAACGATCTAAGCGTCTAAATCCACTTTTGCTAGTTTGACATTGGATAGAAGGGTCCATGCGCCGGGCGCATGGTCTAAAAGGGTTGTACTAAATGTCTTCATTAATTCATGGGTGTGTTTTGGGCGTAACATGCAATAAACCAATCAGAGATTCATCTCCCATTCCCTTTAAGAGCCAGGCACATTTGTACCTTTCGCACATTGCTATTATGGCGGTGGATTTGCACCGTAATATTTTTATTTGTAATCTTTTGCATGTTCGTGTGCTGCTGCGCTTCCCTGTGTGTGTGCAACAAGCATACTGTGCACGCGCTCTCATAGGTGCATTTGACTAATTTGCTGTTAAAATAACAATGACATGCTACACCATTGACTTTAGACCAGGTTTTTGTTGGTCAATGGTGCAATCACTTTTCCGATGCCTCAAGATAGCAATACAACCAGAATTATCCTAAACACACCTCTCTGTTAGACCAGCACTCCCATGGGTGCAAATATGGGCGCAGGTGCATTTGCTATTTAAACAACGTGGGCGCCTGACAGAAAATTGACAACTGCGTCGGTCTTAAAATAGCAAAGACACTTGCGTTCAGACTTTGCACTTCATTGTGCCCTGTGCAAGATTTTGCGCCCTGTGCAAGATTTATAGTGTGTGTATGGATTTGAACTTGTGAACACTGGCATGAAAGTCGCAAATTTATATGCCCATCCACCGTCCCCCAACCACCACCGTAGCAAAAGCTACGCTACTTACATGCATCTCATGATCTTCATATGTTCATATTTAATGTTATTCGGTCGTTAAATTTAGTTCCCTACGAACGTAATTGACCCTCTCATACATTCATATGTCATATATTTCTGATTTGCAAAATTGTTCCCTCAGAACGTATTTTGTGCGATTTTGGGATCAGACGAACAGGACTAAAGGGTGGCCAGTCTTCTGGCTGTGCTGGTGGAGATTTTAACAGTGCATGACCAGTTACTTAGTGAATACAAGTTGGCTGTGGCCAGAGTCTTCAGGATGCATAAATGTCAGCATTACAACCAGGTGGACTGTGGGCAATAACAGCAGGAACCCTCAGGCTGACACCTGCAACACACCAGGTACACTGGAGATGTGGACAGCAAGATGTCATCAGGCCAGTTAGTCCCGAGGTGAAGTCCATGGGTTAAGATGCTACTAAAATACAACAGGAAACAATAGAAATTAGAGTGGCGCCCGCTTGTCTAGCATCTATATGCAACAGGACATCGCACTTCAATA
Organism: Umbra pygmaea; assembly: GCA_016801145.1. Classification (NCBI taxonomy): domain Eukaryota; kingdom Metazoa; phylum Chordata; class Actinopteri; order Esociformes; family Umbridae; genus Umbra; species Umbra pygmaea. The sequence continues at coordinate 4,592 of JACXGM010013560.1, read as the reverse complement.
GACATCCTTCTTTCTTAATTCAATTACCCTGTCGGCCACATTCCTGCATTCTATATTCAAATCAACACTGTCTGTCACCTTCGTGCAAGGTACATATTACAGGGAACACTTCTTCAATATTGTATGAGTTACTTTTCCCAATATTTTATAACTTTGATCTCTGCCGCATCATGTTCCTAAGATTCATAGCTTCCAAACGATATCAAACAACATCAAATAATATTTATAGATCCATAACAACCACATCTGGCCATTGACAGTTTTTTCCAATTGCTAACACACAAAATGCACAATTTGGCCCATCGTGTCAAAACTTAACACACAATAATTCTTTACACAACACTGCCATTTTGCAATCAAAACTTAACACTCTGACGTCAAAAGGCCCTCTCTTCAGATCGATAGGGAACACACATGCACCTGAACAATGAACAGTCAAACAGACACAACACAACAAACAGACACAACTTTACTCAAGACACTGCTGTCATTTGTAGTTTTTAAACCATTTTATTCCCGCAAACAAGCCTCAGTGATACATTGTACACAATTCCCATTACAACTTAGGGATCACGCCGTCGATTGGGGTCGGGCCAAATCACCTCATCCACATCACAGGCGATGTTCTCCCTTGCAAAGCAACGGGGAAAATATTGCCGGGCGTGGCGTATCCACCCGTGGATTGACCCCACTTCGATGTCTCTGCATGCCTCCTCCATTGCTCGCAGGAGCGGCATGCTGTAATTTAAAAACTGTAATTTTTTGTGAAGAAGCAAGAACAAGTGGGACAGAATCATGAAGTGGAATGAAATGTATTGGATATTTCAAACCTTTTTAACAAATAAAAAACGAACAAATTGGGTGAGCAAAATTATTCAGCCTCTTTACTTTCAGTGCAGCAAACTCTCTCCAGAAGTTCAGTGAGGATCTCTGAATAATCCAATGTTGACCTAAATGACTAATGATGATAAATAGAATCCACCTGTGTGTAATCAAGTCTCCATATAAATGCACCTACTCTGTGATTGTCTCAGAGGTCCGTTAAAAGCACAGAGAGCATCATGAAGAACAAGGAATACACCAGGCAGGTCCGAGATACTGTTGTGGAGAAGTTTAAAGCCAGATTTGGATACAGAAATATTTCCCAAGCTTTAAAAATCCCAAGGAGCACTCTGCAAGCGATAATATTGAAATAGAAGAAGTATCAGACCACTGCAAATCTATCAAAGACCCGGCCGTCCTTCTAAACTTTCAGCTCATACAAGGAGAAGACTGATTAGAGATGCAGCCAAGAGGCCCATGATCACCTGGGAGACACACCAAAGATGTGGAAGAAGGTGCTCTGGTCAGATGAAACCAAAATCGAACTTTTTGGCAACAATGCAAATTGTTATGTTTGGCGTAAAAGCAACACGGCTCATCACCCTGATCACACCATCCCCACTGTCAAACATGGTGGTGGCAGCATCATGGTTTGGGCCTGCTTCTCTTCAGCAGGGACAGGGAAGATGGCTAAAATTGATGGGAAGATGGATGGAGCCAAATAGAGGACAATTCTGGAAGAAAACCTGATGGAGTCTGCAAAAGACCTGAGACTGGGATGGAGATTTGTCTTCCAACAAGACATTGATCCAAAACATAAAGCAAAATCTACAATGGAATGGTTCACAAACAAACATATCCAGGTGTTAGAATGGCCAAGTCAAAGTCCAGACCTGAATCGCAGCAAAAGGTAGCGCTACAAAGTATTAACTTAATGGGGGCTGAATAATTTTGCACGCCCAATTTGTCAGTTTTTTATTAAAAAGTTTTTTGTTAAAAAAGTTTGAAATATCCAATAAATTTCATTCTACTTCATGATTGTGTCCCACTTGTTGTTGATTCTTCACAAAAAAGTACAGTTTCATTTCTTTATGTTTGAAGCCTGAAATGTGGCAAAAGGTCAAAAAGTTCAAGGGGGCCGAATACTTTCGCAAGGCACTGTATATTCATGCGGCTGCGCTGCTGCCTCGAAGCCCATGACAGTCTGTAACAGAACATGCAGACACCAACATGTCAATATGGTGTGTCGCTGAACACAGCACTACAGCATCTACAATGTCACACAAACACTGTGGATTGGGTTGGACACATTCGGACAGCATTACATACACGACAGGGTCCCTCCAACCAACAGAAGGGGGGCGCCTGCATGGTTATCTATGTGGACTGCCATTGGTGTGGTACTGTTGCACTCACCTGCACATACTCGTAGCGAAGATTCTTGAACCCGACACTGTTCCTCTCGAATGGAACCCTGTACAGCTGCTTCATGCTGACGTGGTGTTCCCACAGGACCCGGCCGAGTGTCGTCGTACTGATGCTGTGTACATCGTGGAATATGGCGTGATCAGCGAGGATGCGCTCACGTAGTTGGCGCAAGGTGATTGTGTTTTTTGCCACCACAAGGTCGACAACGGCTAGTTCCTGGGCATGGCGGAACACCCGTTGCCTCCCACCCACAACTGGTCGCCTGGCGGTTCTGCAAACAATGCATGATCAGTGTTGGTTAGGTTCTTTCCCATCTCACATCGTCATGCTGTTGGATGAATTGTGCTAATGTGTGAGAATTATTGCATTTTAGATTTTTGTTAAATATTGCGATATAAAGCATACTGTACATGGCAGATAATTACTTAGGGACATACCTGCTTTCTTGTCGGAATGTCCGTATAATGCTGGCAACCGAGAAGCGGCTGTGGTTGGGCTGCACTCTCTGCCCGGCCTCCCTCATTGTCAGGCCATGGTTCATAACGTGATCCACCACAGTGGCCCTGATGTCCTCAGTGACAGTTGTGCGTTGAATGCGTGGATCGCGTTCGGGTTGTTGTCGTTGTCTTCCTCTTCCTTCCTCTCCTCGTTCTCCTCTCCCTCTTCCCCCATCTCTTACTCATTCTCCTCTTCCTCTTCCCCCATCTCTTCCTCGTTCTCCTCTTCCTCTTCCCCCATCTCTTCCTCGTTCTCCTCTTCCTCTTCCCCATCTCTTCCTTGTTCTCCTCTTCCTCTTCCCCCATCTCTTCCTCGTTCTCCTCTTCCCGTGCCTCTTCCTCGTTCTCCTCTTCCCCCATCTCTTCCTCGTTCTCCTCATCCTCTTCCCCATCTCTTCCTTGTTCTCCTCTTCCTCTTCCCCCATCTCTTCCTCATTCTACTCTTCCCCCATCTCTTCCTCATTCTCCTCTTCCTCTTTCTCTCCCTCGTCTTTTCCTTCCCCTTGGTCATTCGGCCCTTATATTTGTGATTGTCTCACGACAGGTGCGCAAACCTGAGTTCCAATCAGGCTACAGCTGTGACTGATTGGTGTTCAATTACCGGTTAAGTGTTTTACTGTGTGTGCGGGAGTGTTGCTAATGTCGTGTGTGTTTTGACTATTGAATGGACGTGCCGACTACAGAGTGTTTCATCATTGGCCAATGTTTGTAACACATGCATGATGTGTTTAGTGTTTTGCACCGTTTGATACAGAATTGTTTACGGTGCCATGCAGACATTGTGTTTATTCATTTGGTGCCTGAGTGTACCAAATGCATGCAAACGTTACAGTTTCAACGCTTTGTTCTGAGCATTTACTTTTAGTGTTTTAGCTATCGGGAAAAACTGTAATACATTTAGTAAGTGGTGAACCTGGCTAAGATTTCTTCTCATTTCATTGCATATTTCCTCAAAGCTATTTCTGCATCAGCTATACATATTGGTGAACCCCAGATTGGTTACGCCAGTGGCCTGTGGGCTGAATGAATTTAGCCCAAACAGCAGCAAATTAAGGGGGTTTGCCACGACACCTGTCACTCACTTCATTTTGCGTGTCTTGGTTTCACCAAATTTGCATACATTCTGTTTAATCTTTTTAACAATAATCTTTGCACCTTTCCTAGGCAGGGTTTAGCCCTGCTAGCACATTCATACGAGCCACCACTGTTTGGGACAAAACTAACCATTGTCATATGTTTGTACTTTACAGTAGATTATAAAACGGGTCCGGTGATATCTGCAATTTGATTGGCTAAAATTGCATTCCAAGGCTATGACAATTCCCTGATATCTGCACTGTAGAATGTTGCCTTTTCACTGAAGTGTAATCCAAAAGTATCACTACGCCTCCCTGAGGAGCTGAACAAAATAAAAAACATGGCGGATAATTCCTCTCGCTTCAAATCTCAACACCAACTTCCAAATAAGAGCATCTAAAAAATAAAAACTATTTTAACATTCACTTACCACAAAAAGTTTGTCACTGATGTAGACATGCTAACCAGCCACAGGTTTTAAGTAATCTAATCTTTTTTGTAATAAAGTGTTTTTTCGTGACGAAGCGATAGCTAGCTAGTGGCTGTCATGTAAATAACTGTCAATACACTAGTGATGGGCGATTCATGAACGATTCGTTCATTTTGAACGAATCTTTTAAAAGACCGGTACGTACGATTCATACTGGATCGTTCATTTCGTTCATTTTCGCGCAGGCACATTACTTCTATGACCCATTATACTGCTCGGTACTAGTATCTGAATCGTTCATTTTTGCGCAAGCGCATTACTTCTATGATCAGTATACT
>JACXGM010013559.1:6453-23087 GCA_016801145.1 Umbra pygmaea | reverse complement strand
TAGAAGGTTTAGGGCTGTAGTAAACCACTGTGTGTGTCTGTAGTTAGGCTAGTGTAGAAGGTTTAGGGCTGTAGTAAACCACTGTGTGTGTCTGTAGTTAGGCTAGTGTAGAAGGTTTAGGGCTGTAGTAAACCACTGTGTGTGTCTGTAGTTAGGCTAGTGTAGAAGGTTTAGGGCTGTAGTAAACCACTGTGTGTGTTAATGTTTAGGGTCCTGGGGATGACAGTCTTCCCAGCAGGCTGTTAGTGGTTGAGTTCAAATCCCTCACTGTGGCAGCGCCAGCACGAACTAAACGGGGCCCCGCAGACACGCATGGCAACATTATCAGGAAGGACTTCAAACGCTTTCGCAAGGTAGACCCCAGAATGATCACAAAACATGTCCTGAGAGTGGGGGTTCCATAGAAATGGAATGGATAGAAAGGCCATTCCAATTCAAATCAATGTAGCAGAATGGTCAGAGCGGCAGCCATTTGTATGTGTACCATGCGTGTTGTCACCGTGACAACTAACAACTATCGCCATTTTGTTGTGTACTAATCAAATGACCACACCAAGCAGTTCAATGGCCTTTCTATCCATTCTGTTTCTATGGTCACACAAGGGAAGCTCAGTGTCTCTGTTTCTGTGTGTGGATTACATACGGTGGAAGAGTGTTCACACCAGTGTGTCTTTCAGGTCCCAGTGCCTGGTGCCCAGGGTTTGCCCAGAATCATCGGTGGGTCCGACTTGCTAGCTCACTGCCGGGGCAGGAACTCTGAGCTGGAAGAGTGGCTGAGAGATGTAGATGAGGTACACAGGCCTGCTCCAGCTGCTATAAATAACATACCTACTGTCAGTTTGTTTTTAGAAATGAATATGCAAACACACAAAATTGTTGAATTTTCCACTCAGTACTAGTCATAGTACTAGCCATTTGTTCATTCTCGTTTGGACGTCATGGAAACATGTTACACTGCTGACTAAAGGTTTTCTTCTGAATGTTCAACGGGAATGGTACTGCTTCAAAAATAAGAAACAGATTGCTAATTTCTACTCCCCCAGTCTGTCTAGACTTCATGGAACAAAAATAGTAACCCCACCTGCAGCGCACTTGTGAGCGATGCACAGCTGCCTGTTCATGACATTTTGACGATGCTTGGAGGCTCATTGTTACAGCGCTGCCCATGGTAAATGGGTACGAATGTGGATGCTGGTAACCTCATCACGTAACTCAAGTAATTCCTTCTGTAGGTTGTGCACTGAACTGCATTCTATCCAGACTTTTTGCTGCATTCATTTCACCGTGCGCCATGGCAAAACCATTGCCACCACGCCAAGAAAACCCCCCACAAATTCAGACGTTTTATTTGACGCGAATTTCATTTGCTTGCCTTTTCGAGAATCTGTCTGGTTACGACGCTGTTTTAGAAGTTATTCACCTCATTGTGGCTGCATGTGCGCGAAACAGAGCGCACTGTGCTCGTACCAATCAATCCAGTCAGGGATAGCTCATGCCAAAGGGACGTCGCAGTTCAGAGTCAGACTAGGCTTTTCAACTGATAGCTAAAACCCTAGCTAACTACGTAAAGCGGTTGCTAGTTCGAAAGTTCTCATGTAGATGACAACAACAGAAGGCGAAAGTTAAAAAAAATTGTATGAAGGAGAAAATATTTATTACGATAGGTAAGCGACGCACACACACACTTGTAAACGAGTTGTGCTGAGGTGCTTGTACCATCAGTAAGTTGCTTTGCTTCCCCCAATGTGGCAGCCAAAGCATGTTTTTGTATTACTATGTTCTAGACAACTAACGTGGCCGATGAAGGAGAAAATATTTATTACGATAGGTAAGCGACGCACACACACACTTGTAAACGAGTTGTGCTGAGGTGCTTGTACCATCAGTAAGTTGCTTTGCTTCCCCCAATGTGGCAGCCAAAGCATGTTTTTGTATTACTATGTTCTAGACAACTAACGTGGCCGATGTTTTCTTCATTCAATACCTATTTGAAATAGAATAGCAGCCTAACAGAATAATAGGACTGCTTGCACTCAGGACATGGCTGAATTTACCAACGTAGCTAATATCGGGGTGACTAAAGCACTTACTTAACACTAAGACATACATCCCTAGTAAAACAGTCGTTTTGGATTTTCTATCAAACTGTAGGATCCTATAGGATTAAAACTGTTTTAAGAAGCTTTTTTTTAGGAATTGCATAGGAACCATAGTAAGACTTTCTGCTAGAAATCTGGTTACTATGATTACAAATTATGTTTTCAAAATACAAAATTACTGAGTAGGGCAACTATGGAGTTAAACCTGCATGTTATGACCAAAAAACAAACAATATCAAAACTTGAGTGTTCTAAATAAGGGAACACTCAAATCACACATCAGGTCTTGATGAATGAAAATCAAAATCTTTACTATACGTTGTGTAACTTTTTGAGAACAAAATGTTGTGACAGTTGTCAGTAGAAACCAAAATCACCATCTGATTGAGGGCCGGATTCAAACCTACACCGAAAATCAAAGTAAACAATTGAAATCACAGGCTCTGCTAACTTGCTTGAATTTGATCATGGCAACTCATAACGTGACTCAGTAGTGTGTATGGCCCCCAGGTGTCTATATGCACTCTGGACAACATCTGGTTAGGATCTCCCCTCACCTGGCAGTCTAGGTCTTAACTGGACTCTAATTGAAAGAAAAGACCTAAAACCAGCATACACTAGGCCCTCTGGGACTGGTTTAATACCCATGGCCTACACATGAGCCCACATGAGGCCAGGTATTGTCCTGCACCAGGAGGAACCCAGGGCCCACGAGTCTCGCCTGGCCAGACCTTGGTTAACAGAACAACTTTTACAACCAATCACAAGTTTGTAGGAGGGGCGGAAACTTTGGCAGGAATTGCGCTCAGCTTTTTACAAAGATCTGTGCGACCCTCCAAGGATATGCCTCCCCTGACCGTCACTAACCCACCACCAAACTGCTCATGCTGGATGATGTTGCAGGTGCTGGGCTGTGAGCACAGGTCCCACTAGAGGATGTTGGGCCCTCATGCCACCCTCATGTGTTGGTTGAAATATGCACACTAGTAGCCCACTAGAGCTCATTGTTTAGGGCTCGGGGAGTGCTCCTGTTCTTCCTTGCACAAAGGAGCAGATACCGTTCCTGCTGCTCGGTTGATGCCCTTCTACGGCCCTGTCACCAGCCCTGCTCAGGTATGATGTGGCATCCCGGAGGAGCTGGACTACCTGGGCTGCAGGTACTACCTCAAGCTACCAGTAGTGACAAGGACACTAGCAAAATGCAAAACTGAAGAAGAATCAGTCAGGAAGGATGAGGAGAGAGAAATTGTCTGTGGCCACCACCTGCAAAACCATTCCCTTTTTGGGGGTTGTCTTGCTGTTGCCTCTCCAGTGCACATGTTGTCACTTTCATTTTCACCAAAACAAGTGACATTCACAATCGCTTATGCTTTCTAACTAGACAGTTTCAATACAAAAATGGGGTTACTAAGACTTATCCATTGGACAACTATGAAATGTGTTTTATCATACTTTGTTGTACACAATGTCGAGAGCAAACACGGTTCAGATGACAGTGCCAACATAGGAAAGATCTGTAGATTTATTGAGTTGGTGTAGTGGTCTAAGCTCTAAACTCTGGAGCACGGATGGCCCCTGGTGGGTTCGAGCCCCGACTCAGCCTACTGTCTCTGTGCCCTTCCTCTGTTTCCCCTACCTGGCTTCTGCTTCCTCCTGTCTTGTCAAATAAAATTGTTTAAACCCCCCCCAAAAAAATATTATTTTAAATGTATGTATTGAAATGCAGATTCTATCATATTGTATACAGTCACCTAAAGGATTATTAGGAACACCCGGTCAAGTTCTCATTAATGCAATTATCTACTCAACCAATCCCATGGCAGTTACTTCAATGCGTTTAGGGGTGTGGTCCTGGTCAAGACAATCTCCTGAACTCCAAACTGAATGTCAGAATGGGAAAGAAAGGTGATTTAGGCAATTTTGAGCGTGGCATGGTTGTTGGTGCCAGACGGGCCGGTTTGAGTATTTCACAATCTGCTCAGTTACTGGGATTTTCACACATAACCATTTTTAGGGTTTACAAAGAATGGTGTGAAAAAGGAAAAACACCCAGTATGCGGCAGTCCTGTGGGCAAAAATGCCTTGTTGATGCTAGAGGTCAGAGGAGAATGGGCCGACTGCTTCAAGCTGATAGAAGAGCAACTTTGACTGAAATATCCACTCGTTACAACCGAGGTATGCAGCAAAGCATTTGTGAAGCCACAACTAGCACAACCTTGAGGCGGATGAGCTACAACAGCAGAAGACCCCACTGGGGTACCATTCATCTCAACTACAAATAGGAAAAAGAGGCTACAATTTGCAAGAGCTCACCAAAATTGGACAGTTGAAGACTGGAAAAATGTTGCCTGGTCTGATGAGTCTCGATTTCTGTCAGAATTTGGTGTAAACAGAATGAGAACATGGATCATGCCTTGTTACCACTGTGCAGGCTGGTGGCGGTGGTGTAATGCTGTGGGGGATATTTTCTTGGCACACTTTAGGCCCGTTAGTGCCAATTGGGCATTGTTTCTGACCATGTCCATCCCTTTATGGCCACCATGTACCCATTCTCTTACGGCTACTTCCAGCAGGATAGTGCACCATGTCACAAAGCTCAAATCATTTCAAATTGGCTTCTTGAGTTCACTGTACTAAAATGGCCATAACAGTCACCAGATCTCAACCCAATAGAGCATCTTTGGAATGTGGTGGAACGGGAGCTTCGTGCCCTGGATGTGCATCCCACAAATCTCCATCAACTGCAAGATGCTATCCTATCAATATGGGACAACATTTCTAAAGAATGCTTTCAGCACCTTGTTGAATCAATGCCACGTAGAATTAAGGCAGTTCTGAAGGTATTAGTATGGTGTTCCTAATAATCCTTTAGGTAAGTGTATTATTTGTGAATCACCTACTGTGTTGAACGAGCAAAATGGACGGTTTGGCTTGGAGGAAGCATGTGATCGATCCCGCTTATGGGGAATTGGACATTACCATTTTTGGGGGAGGAGCCATAAGGGAAATGAAATCCAAAAATTGAATGTTTTGATGTGTATCGCTAATATCTGTGTTTCTGTTTTTCAGGAGGACCGGCAGAGCAAGCGAGAGGACTCTGTGGGAGATGACCTCTTCAGGTATGACAACAAGATATGTTGAGCGGCAAACACCATAAACAATTTATCAAAAATTATGACTGAAACTAGGGGGATTCAAAGTGTTTCAGGTGTCTACCGTGCGCTGTAAACGAAACTGTGGTTTTAAATGAGGTACTGATGGGGTTAATGAATGGAAGGCTGTGGGGTGACGTTAATCAGACTACCCCCCCCGCCACTGCTCCAGTTAGATAGTGGCCAATCTGTGGTGTGCAGCAGAGCTGAAGGATTGGAGCACCCATCTTACACAAACATCACATTCCTAGGGGGCGTGGCTCTGTCCAAAGACGTCACTACTAGACACAACACAGCCTCAGACGGTGACAGCTCCTCACCACAGTGTCATTCATCTGTTCAGTACCTCAACTTATAACACAGCATTCATCACTACACGGTTGTTCATCTATTATAACTGAACCCCAACTCAAAATGTTGGGTATGCTATGTTATGTATGAATCCACACATGGAGTAAAATTATAAACATTGAATGTATCCATGTTATAAGTAACTAATGCCTCCAAATACAGACAGACTAAATTCACAGCACTTAACTTTTTCCACATTTTGTTATGTTACACATTTATTCCGAAATTGATTAAATTCATTATTTCCCTCAAAATTCTACAACCAATACCCCATAATGACAATGTGAAAGAAGTGTGTTTGAAATCTTAGCAAATTTAAAACAAATAAAGCACATGTACATAAGTATTCACAGCCTCTGCTCAATACTTTGTTGCAGCACCTTTGGCAGCAATTACAGCCTCAAGTCTTTTTGAGTTTGATGCTACAAGCTTAGCGCAACTATTTTTGGGCAGTTTCTCCCATTCTTCTTTGCAGGACCTCTCAAGCACAATCAGGTTGGTTAGGGTTTGTTGGTGCACAGCCATTTTCAGATCTCTCCAGAGTTGTTCAATCGGATGTGAGTCTGGGCTCTGGCTGGGCGACTCATGGACATTCTCAGAGTTGTCCTGGAGACACTATTTTGTTATCTTGGCTGTGTGATTAGGGTCGTGGTCCTGTTGTAAGATGAACCTTCGACCCAGTCTGAGATCCAGAGCGCTCTAGAGCAGGTTCAGCAAGGATGTCTCTGTACATTGCATCATTCATCTTTCCCTCAATCCTGACTAGTTTCCCATTTACTGCCGCTGAAAAACATGCCCACAGCATGATGCTGCCACCAACATGCTTCACTGTAGGAATGGTATTGGCAAGGTGATGAGTGGTGCCTGGTTCCTCCAGACATGACGCCTGCCATTCAGGCCATAGAGTTCAATCTTTGTGTTATCAGACCAGAGAATTTTGTTTCTCACGGTCTGGGAGTCCTTTAGGTGCCTTTTGGCAAACTCTAGACAGGCTCTCGTGCCTTTTACTGAGGAGTGGCTTCCGTCTGGCCTTCCAATACAGGCCTGATTGGTGGAGTGCTGCAGAGATGGGTGTTCTTCTGGAAGGTTCTCCTCTCTCCACAGAGAAACGCTGGAGCTCTGTCAGAGTGACCATAGTGTTCTTGGTCACCTCCCTGGCTATGGCCCTTCTCCCCCGACCGCTCAGTTTGGCTGGGCAGCCAGCTCTAGGAAAAGTCCTGGTGGTTCCAAACATCTTCCATTTACGGATGATGGAGGCCACTGTGCTCATTGGGACCTTCAGTGCTGCAGATATTTTTCTGTACTCTTCCCCAGATCTGTGCCTCAATATAATCCTGTCTCTGAGGTCTACAGACAATTCCTTGGACTTCATGGCTTGGTTTGTGCTCTGCACTGTTAACTGTGGGACCTTATATAGACAGGGGTGTGCCTTTCCAAGACTCCAATCAGGTTGTGCAAACATCTCAAGGATGATCAGTGGAAACTAGGGATGGGACGGTATGAAAATTTCATATCACGGTTATAGTGACCAAAGTTATCACGATTATCAATATTATCACGGTTTTGTTCAAATGAGATGGAAATGTAAAAAAACTGATACACACACACTAAAAACATTTACACAAGATTTATACTTGGAAATCAAAAAACAACAAATACAATTAGCAGCTATAAGCACTTTTTATTTTACTATGGTCTACCATTTAGTACTAAAGCCTAATATCCGATGTGATATCATTATGAATTCCCCATAAATTGATGACTGATAATCTTGTTAGAATTAGGCATTAGCTTTACCATCTGCTGAATTAAACGAAAGGGCTAGTTAACAGGATGGTTTTTTACCTATATGCTCTGAATTTGACTCTGTTGTAATAGCATATTCATGTAACACATACATTACATTCATTGCTAATCATTTGATTTATTGTGATGGCAAACAGAGTATCATCAATAAACTATATATACTATAAAAAACAGTCCTATTCCTGATATTTGGTAGACTACCAGTTGCTGGCAGGAATATTTTTTGCCTTATTGGCGTTAACTTACATGGTGGCTTGAATACTGTGCTAGTATACTGTGACTATCTCTGTAGATGGTTCCCATTAACTGCTGTTTCGAATCTCTCAGATGAAGGAATGGAGTTGACCGTGTGTTAAGTTATTTTTTTCGGATGTCGGGAGCGACAGATGTGTACTGAGAGTCGCCTGCGTTGGAATGCATTGTGTGACTTTGAGGGAGACCAGCACACATATCGTTTGAATGTTTGGATTTGGTTAGAGAGCAATGTCTTTGAATTGTATTTGCAAGTTATTTATATTCATTATATGAAATAAATTAACACGTCTAAACGTATCTTATGTTCTATTTTGCCTGCAGCATTTTTATGTGCGCACGATAGACTGTGCTTAACTCCACGATGCCTGGCTCTTGAGTCGGTAGAAAGAAATGTTCCAAAGTAATACATGGCTCCACTACACTTGCGCTAATGAAACAGAACAAGAACGTGGAGATTAACTGCTCAATGAGAGTGGGTTGTTATCGTTGCTTTGAGGTAGGCTACTGAAAAATGCGCAATCTAATAGGTACTAATCACAAGTAATACGTTTTAGTAAACAAAATTGTAAGGACACAAATGAAATATATTTTATATATTAGCTAAGTATATTAAATATAAACAAGACTCAAACTAAGCTAACTAACGAAAAAGTAAGTGTGTTACTGTGAACTCATGGAGCTCCCACAATCACCTGATATTACTGTAATTTGGCAGCTGTTGCTAACTGAAATGTTGCACAGAGAAAACGTTTATGGCTTCTTTCGACAAAATACAATGAAACAAAAATAGCATGACTGCCGCAATTGTTTAAGACCTTAGAAAATGAGATTTAAGACTTAAAGACAGTATTAGACCGTGCATTCTGGAAAACGATATTAAGGCTATTTAAGACTTTAAGGATCTGCGGACACTAATCATATGCAATATTTTATGTCCCTGAAATTATTTTTGTCATAAAAATAAAAATATGTGTAATAAGTTTACTATGAATTAATAGGCTTACAATAATATCCCTTAAATGTCACCCTTAATATTTTAAACATGTTCGTTCGTCTTGGCTCAAATCTACTTGCTGTTAAACTTATCATCCGGATACTTTGCGTTAATTACAAGTGAGATAATTAAATATTTTATCTCGAATCAATATTGTTAGTCGAATTATTTGCCAAAAATTATTAGTTTTGGTATTGAAGTAAAAGTTTATGCATTCGCTGTATTAACAGTGGCTGGTTGTCACGAAGATGACAGATTTGACGTGTTTCCCCCTTTTGCAGCAACTTTCCTCTGCAGACAGGTTGCCCATTCTCGATTAAATTGCCCTCAGTCTAGTAAAAGCCAAAATATGACCAGGATGGCAGAAAAATCTTGACTTCTCGTGCAAAAAACAACGTTGCATGCGCGCACCTGCGTCAGACTGATTCTGGCTGGACAGGATTTACCGTGAGTTTTCAAAATCACGGTAATCAAAGACTGTTTTAATGAAAATTAAATTTTAAACGGTAATACTAACCTTACGGACTATTTATTGTGGTTTACCGTGAAACCGGTAATCGTCCCATCCCTAGTGGAAACAGGATGCACCTGAGCTCAATTTTGAATGGCATGGCCAAGTATGTAAATACTTCTGCTTTTTTTGTGTGTTTTTTATAAATTTGCTAAGATTTCAAATACACTTCTTTCACATTGTCATTATGGGATATTGTTTGTTGAATTTCAAGGGACATAATAAATGTAATCTATTTCGGAATAAGATTTTAACATAATGTGGAAAAACTGAAGCGCTGTGAATACTTTGCAGATGCACTGTACATAGCAGTTCAAAGAACCCAAAAGCAATTTAGATAGTGAGGGGGAAATCCCACCTTATCCACTACCAATGTGCAGCACCCACTTGGGTGATGCACGTCAGCCATTTTGTTCCAGAAAGCTCACCGTTTATCAGATATTAGGTGGAGAGGTGATTAGCTGTATTTGCCAATTAGGAATGAGCACCCAGCAACACAGCCCTGGTTAAAGCTGCCATCCAACAAGTGACACACAGTTTGGGATATCTTGATTCTTAGAATAAGACATAAGATTAGTAAATGTGTCATTGTGGCTGAATAGCACTTTGAACCTTTTATTCTCAATTTCTGTCTTGTTACTTGCAAATTCTTAGATTTCTTTTTTGCGTGGGTAAACTTGAAAGGCATCCTAAAGCATGTTGGCAATGTCATCAAAGCTGATATTTGTTTTCAACAAAAGTAACTATTTCTGTTCACATTTCAATGCTAACGCAGAACAAACAGTATAAATATACAAAACATCAGGGAACTCCAATGCACTCTCTTAATTTAAAAAGCCTTTATTATATGGCTAGGTCATCAAGAACCTTAAAAAAGGAAACACTCCAACGCGTTTCGGCATACAAGCCTTCATCAGGAAGTCAACAGATTTAAAAAAGGCAAAGACTTCCTTATAATCTTTTTAAAAACACCAATCAGAGGCCTCCAATTAGCAAAAGCAGGTATAGGGTTGTAATATTGTATAAAGACCACTAGACGTCTAAACATCCTGATGAGATATAGTGGTATGTACAGTTGTTAGGGTAATTGTAGTTTGTTTTTGTCAATCTGACCAATTGAAGAGAAGCAGTTCCTGCATCACTGCTGTTGTGTGGTTACCTAGGTAACGCTGGTGATGTAAGCTAGCGCTAAGGCTGATGCATTTTCCCTGGCTAAGCAGAAGAGGGAGATGTGTCTGGAGCAAGCATGAGCTGTTTAATCATAGTGCTGATGCTTATCCAGTCTCCTGTAGCCAGAGGACAGAACTGGCTGCTAACAGAACAGGGCTGTTTTATGTGTTAGTCTCCCAGGTTTGGTGTATTGGATGTTCGGTTTGCTCAAAAACAACGAAAGGCTTACAGCAGTGGCTTCTTTTGGTTTAATATGAATATTTGACCAAAGTGCATGAAGGATAACTCTAGCAGGACTGGTACATATCTAGGTGTCATTTCTGGATGCCCTAACCTAACCAGTGTCTGTCTGTGTGCAGGTACAACCCGAAACCCACCAAGAGACGATGAGCACCTGACTGCAACACAAAGCCTTCCAGACTAACCGCTTTTTAAGGCAGAAGAACTAATGTCAACTGAATGTTTTGGTTTCTAAACCCCGTTTTGTACCACTGTCAATGGTAATGTGTCAACAGATGTTATCAGTGATAGATCTTGGCAGAAATGTATCTATCCCCTCTACACATATATCTTGTTGGTTTAGTGACTGATGGCAAGCAATGTAAACAAAACGGTTACATTTTGTGTTTCAAGATAAAAAATGATTTTATTTGTCCATAATAAAAATACAGTATACAAAACATATGCAGAATGATTTTGATTACAAGAGAGGAGTATTACTATACCATGCACAAAGCAGCAGGTCAACACCGTCTTAAGTGCAGGAGACACTGGTTTACATGATGTTGATTACAATATTAACACCGTAGTACATGAACCTGGTTAGACCACAATGGTTGGAGAACCTGCTTGTTTACTTGTCATATTAAAGGGGCAACCTGGATTTTGCTACAATACTGTCAATGGTATACATTAATCATATATATTAATTTTTTTCTGTAAAGAATATAACTTATGACCCAATGAGCTTGATGTATTGGACCCAATCACATCCCAAAATATCAGCATGTAAACAAAGTGTAAACAAACATTCTACACCCTCAACATGTTTCAAACTATCATTTTGATGAAATCGCAACACTTTAAATGTCATTGGTTCTATTTCTTTAGGGAGATCTTTGATGTTGATTAAAATGCTGATTTGGAACTTTAATGAAACCCTATCTTAACTTTTTCACCATTGCACCTATTGTGTAGATCTTACATGTATGAGGCTAAGTTACTACCTCCTTTTTCACACATCTGATGAGTAAGACTACATCTACTTATTCTCCCAACGGGGTGTTTGAATTAAAGTGTATAAGCCAGGAACCTACAGTGCCTATAGAAAATCATCATACCCTGCCAAAATCCTTAACTTTTGTCACATTACAACATGGAAATTAAAATACATTAAACCTTACATTTTTTTGCCAGCTGTATTTACACATAAGCCTCAACATCAAAGTGAAAATAACATTTACAAAAATACTGAACAATTATTAAAATGTAATTAGTAAAACACCTGCTTTGGATCAGCCCCTTAGATCAGTGCTTTTCAACAGATGTTCTACAGTTTATCTGTGGCCACTGAACAAGCTCAATGTATTATTAATGAAGGGCCTGATAATTAACAGATGAGTTGAATCGGGTGTGCTAGCTCAGAAATAGATCAAATACATGGAATGGCTGGTGTTCCCAGAGGAGAGGGTTGAAAAACACTGCCTTAAAGTAAATATTATAAATGACATCAATTGTAGTGGTTTTGATTCATAAGAAAAAGCCCATTACTAGTAGTCCGTGGCAACGCAAAATATACACCATGGTTGGAAAGGTACTTTCAAAAGGGCTCTGGGACAAAGTTGTGGAAAGGCACTGTTTAGAGCAGGGGTCACCAACCCTGGTCCTGGAGGGCTACCGTCCTACTTGTTTTCACTCCAACCATAATCTAGCACACCTGACTCTAATAATGAACTGGGTGATAAGCTGAATGAGGCTACATTATGTGCAGTTGACGGGGATCGGTGACATGACGGACATGGACCACGAGGGGCGTCGGTGGTTGGAGAGGGAGCGTAGACCGGAAGCTGGTTGTACGGTGGGATCCTTGTGGGGCTCTAGTGTCGCCGAATATGAAAAATACGAAAAATTTAGTTGGATAAGCGGTGTGAGAGAAAGTCTTGAGGCGGTGGCAGGCTGGCCGCTGTGGGGGTGGCGGGTCGCGACTGCTGTGCCGGGGGTGAGGTCGGCATGGAGGGGAGTTCGGATGGAAGTGTGGGTGTTGATGGTGTGGTGGTAGGGTTTGAGGAGTCTCAGTGTGGTCGGAGGAAGAAGAAGCAGGCAAGGAAGAAAGTGGGAGGTGGGAGTAGTTCGGCAATAGGTGAAGGGCCGGCACTTGGTGGTGGGGAGCAGGGGTTTAAGGTGATTGTGGAGTTTTCGGCCCGACAGGTAAGATGTTACGGGGACAGATAGGCACTGGGGTTAGAGAAGGTGAGTCCCATGGTGTTGTTGGAGTTTGGAGGGCCGTTGTCAAGTGTGCACTTAGGGTTTCTTAGCTTTTTTGTGAGGGAAAATGTGCCGCCGCCACTGAGGTGTTTTAATTGTCAGTGTATGGGGCATATGGTGGCTGTGTACAGAGGGCAGGGTAGGTGTGGTAGGTGTGGGGGTGCGCATGAGTATGGCAAGTGTGGAGTTGGGGACAAGGTGAGGTGTTGTAATTGTAATTGCGGGATCGCGGTAGCAGTATATTTAAATAACACTTACATGATGGCTGCTACCGCGAGATCACGCACATGGCAAAACATCTATAGCCTAGCAGCCGAAAGTAGCAGCTATCAGGCAAGTGTTATTTAAAAATACTTCTGGTGTACTTACAAACTTTTTTAATGCCTCATTTTATAAGTACAGAACCTAATTGTACTACTGTAAAAGTTTGGTAACATTCCAGGCATTATTAGTGGGGTTATTTATGACATACTAACTTGGTTCCCTTAGCGCCTGCACTAAGCCATTCGTCTGATCGCGCTAACTTGACCAATGTTATAACAAGGGAAAAAAGCTTAGCGGGGGTTGTTTGGCTTGATATCAAGGTGCAAATGACCCTAGGTTTATATTACTTCGAACCATCACTTTAGGTTTGTTGCGATCCGCCATTAAACCATAGAAGAAGATTATGTGCAGTTGGAGTGAAAACCAACAGGGTGGTAGCTCTCCAGGACCAGCGTCAGAGACCCCTGGTTCAGAGTAATATTAGGAAGTGGAAATGAATGGCACCACCAACACTGTGTCAACTTCGGGCCGTCCCTCCAAACTGGACGACCAAGTCAGGAGGACATTGATCAGGAAAATACCAAGAGGCTAATGGCAACTTTGAAGGACTTACAAGACATTATGGCTGAGATTGGTCAGTCTGTGCTTCTGACAACAATCTCACAAGCTTTACACAAAGCTGGCCTGTATGGCAGGGTGGCAAGAAAGAAGCCTTTTCGGAAAAAGGGCCAAACGGAGTCTCATTTGTGCTTTGCAAAAAACACTTAGAAGATTCTAATGCCATGTGGCAAAAGGTTTTATGGTCAGATGAGACCAAGATTGAACTTTTTGGACTGAACTGCAAGTGATGTTTTTGGCGAAAACCAAACACAGCACACCATTCAAAACACTCCATACCTACTGTGAATTATGGTAGTGGCAACATTGTTTTTTATTTATTTAGCAGAGACTGGGCAATTGGTCAGGATTGAAGGAAAAATGGATGCTGCCAAGTACACCCGAATTGTTGAGGAAAACCTGCAGCCCTCTGCTAGCCAGCTGAATATGGGCAGGTGGTTCACCGAGCACAACAATATGGGCAGGTGGTTCACCCTAAATACACCGCCAGAAAACTATGCAGTGTCTTAAGCATAGGAACATGAATGTCATTGAGTGGCCAAGTCAAAGCCCTGACCTATATCCCATTGAAGATTTATAGATGGGCTTGAAAAAAGCAGTCAAATCACTGCTCACCACGAAATTTGACTGAACTCGAACAATTCTGCAAGAAAGAATGGGCAAATATTCCACAATCTAGGTGCGCAAAGTTAATAGAGACATCAAACAGACTGATGGCTTTAATTAAAGCAAAAGGTGGCTCTATGAAGTATTAAATCATGGGACTGACACGTAATTGTTGTTTCCAAACTGTTGCCTTTTTACGTTACTTGAATGTTGTAAGGCAGAATGTGTAAATAAAGCTGGAACAAAAACAATATATTTTTTATGGGTTTTGATTTCAGGCTGTAATAAAAAAGTTACTATTTCAAAGGGGCATTATGATTTTCTACAGGCATGGTATTTCATCATCTATCTGTATTTTGCCCTAATTTCACCATTCTTTCTTTTCTGCAACAGCCTCACACTGTTGGTTACTCTATGAGTGCATGTAGAGAGGAACTGCTTATCTGCTTATACACACATACCCACATCCCAAAAAAAGCTAAGTGCTTGAATAAATGAATGAAACTACCATCAGTCCTCACAGCTTTTCATACAGTAACAGGTATTTGGCACGACAGAGAAACATGAGGCGTATGGCGGCTGTGTGAAAATGACATTGTGAAATGCCACAAAATATAATACAGACCTGGATACATTCACTAATGGCAACCAGGAAATGTGATTTCAAAGGGTCAATATGTAGATTATTTTTTTCTGGATGCTAGGTGAATTGCAGCATAAACAGTACGCAATAAAACCAACTCACCCTTATCTAGCAAGGTACACTTTGTTTGATATTGGACGTTAGCTGAACACTCTGTTTCTATATTCACAAAGTGGCCATTACAAAACAAAATTTACCTCACTCCTGGCTAGTAAGCACCACTTACTTCTAGTCGACCTGTTTACAAAAGCTGTTCCAAGTGTATTTTAAAGATAGTTAATTGTGATTTTACAGTACTGTGCAAATTTCTTAGGCACCCTAGATTCTTTTTTTTCACAAATCTAGTCATAAATGTTTATTTTTGTTTTAGGTGCTAATGATCAATTACTTTTGCTCAGTACTGATGGCACAAAAATGTCCTATGCTATTCAGTGGTTTGATAAGATGAATGTGTTTCTTAGTGACATTGTTGAATGCAATCGATCCTTTATTACTACAGGTATATTGTTGACATTTTCTAATATTACAATAAAAATACATATTGCCAATTTAAAATATTATTGTTAACAATTAAATGATGTTGAACTGTAAGTGTTGTACTGAAACTGATAGGCTGTATTAAATGTACCCACACAACTTTCAGTTCATATTTAGCAAATGGACTGAACTTGTACAGTCCCGTATATAATATTATTTTGCTTTTAACATGGTCTAACCTGCTGAGTTGACTGAATTCGGCCTGAAATGTACAGTTAATTAGCAATAAGTAATCTGATCCAGAATACATTCAAGTCTGTGGTGTGCTAGTGAAATGTTTTGCATAGGAAATGAATTGAGAGGAGTTTTTGTTAGTAAATTTGACTAATTAGAAAGGCAATGTGGTTTTTGATTCATCAATTGCTCATCCATCACTATAGTATTCCCATTACATCCTCTGAGAGTGGGAGTGTGTAGTTTGGCTCTGATGATAAACTAAGTATTGAGATAATGGCAGTCTAGCAGCTATAGACCCATTTCTACAAGGTTCAGATTCCTTGAGTAATTAAGGGTAGTTCTAGTGAATTCTTAAGTTGACAGAAGAGAAATCGGAAAATGCGATTTCATGAAAAAGACACAAAGTGAATATAATGTAAACTCAAGAGATTAAGATCCAGTCGAAGGTACAAAATGTCAAACAAATATAACAACTACAAAAAAAAAGCAATGGTGCACTGCAGATCGGACTCCTGAACTTGAAGAGGTACTAACCCCTGAAGAGGTACTAACCCCTGAAGAGGTACTAACCCCTGAAGAGGTACTAACCCCTCCAGTCCAGTACCTTAGGCATGACTCCATTCCCATTGGTTTGCATTCACTAAGAACTGGAAAGACAGCTTCAGGGTTGAAATAGATGTGTCCACTGCATACACAATGAAGATATATAAACAAACATTTGACCTTTGCCCTTTGAACTAAGAGCTGTTGGTAGTAATATCTTAGTTGAAACATTTGTTAAAAAAACAGCATAACATTGTTGTAAACGTTCCATATTATACTTTTGACAACTAACCAAACTTGGTTTTAAAAGCGTAAAAATGTTAACAATCATAGGTAGAGTAATTTCAAGCGTCATAACAGGGATTTGTCTCCTGCCGTAAGCACTGTACCATACCGTAAGCACTGTACCATACCGTAAGCACTG
>JACXGM010013558.1:8150-22698 GCA_016801145.1 Umbra pygmaea | reverse complement strand
CTGGCCACCCCCTTGAGTCTGGCCTCTCTCTAGGTTTCTTCCTATGTCCCTCCTACTAGGGAGTTTTTCCTAGCCACTGTGCATCACTTGTGTTGCTTGCTTTTGGGGGTCTCGGGCCGGGTGTCTGTCAAAGCACTTTGTGACAACTGCTGTTGTAAAAAGGGCTTTATAAAATAAATTTGATTGATTGATTGAATAACCTGATAACCATAATAACCTAATAACCATAATAAACTAATAACCATAATAACCTGATAAACGTAACCATAATAACCTAATAACGTAACCATAATAACCTAATAACGTAACCATAATAACCTAATAACTGTAACCATAATAACCTAATAACCGTAACCATAATAACCTAATAAAGTAACCATAATAACCTAATAAACATAACCATAATAAACTAATAACATGAATAACCTAATAACCATAACCATAATAAACTTATAACCATAATAACCTAATAACCATAATAACCTAATAACCGTAACCATAATAACCTAATAACCATAACAATAATAATGTAATAAACATAACCATAATAACCATAATAACCTAATAATGGTAACCATAATAACCTAATAACCTAATAACTGTAACCATAATAACCATAACCATAATAATGTAATAAACATAACCATAATAACCTTATAACCATAATAACCTTATAACCATAATAACCTTATAACCATAATAACCTTATAACCATAATAACCTTATAACCATAATAACCTCATAACCATAATAACCAATCCATAACTAATAACAAAACAGTGTGATTTAAAAGAAATCCTCATTGAGCTTAAAATGTGACTTGACACCTTTTATCTTTGGGATAAAGCGAAGGGTGAAGATAAAACTCTTGTGGGAGATTTCAATGGTTAAATCTGTCAATATATGGATATGCAGAATACATTATCTGATTATGATCTCTGGTTAAACTGTAACACAAAACTAATTAATTATCGAACCCTTGTCCCAATGAAATGATGTCTATTATTAACTTCTAATAAGCGGTTCTCCACAATTCAATGGAATTAAAAGGACTAAGGTGTAAACAGGATTAAAGGATGTGTGGTGCACCTAACAATCACATGTTCATGTGGCTGCTCAATCCTGTCCGAATTCTCTCCATGCTTTGAACCTCAGCTTTATTATACCGTTTATGCTTTTTATTTGTGTGTAAATGTTTCACCCATGTTAACTGAATGGTCAACCAGTTAGAGGTTACTTAGTACAAGTAGAGACAGACTTGAGGTTAAGAGAGAACTTGCTGATGGCTTGAGGATTATGTTATCTTGATCGTGTTTTTGATGGTATCTGTTACTGGGTGATGAACAGATTGACACAGGACTAAAGAAGCTGTGGCTTAAGAGTACGGGTTGTGTTCACATATCCAACTGGGTTTGTTAGAATTGACAGGACTAAAGAAGCTGTGGCGTAAGAGTATGGGTTGTGTTCACATGTTCAACTATGTTTGTTAGAATTGACACAGGACTAAAGAAGCTGTGGCGTAAGAGTACAGGTTGTGTTCACGTATCCAACTGGGTTTGTTAGAACAATAGTCCAGTAGTGACTGTAACGGTTTTCGATGACAGAGGAGACAAATGCATTAAAGAGGAGTATTTATTCCTGAAAAGGATAAGGTAAGTTCCTTTTCTCAAATAACACAAAACAAAGCACCCATACAACGGTTACTTGATCAATATTCGAAAAAGAAAATGAACACAGGTACAGGCTTAAATACCCTAACAAGGGTGTACAGAAATCAGGACAACTCACGGCACCTGTCGTGCGTAACGACCATAGAGATGCCTAGAGGTACCACAAAGCACAACAGCTCAACACACAAAGGATAGACATGTACCGGTGTTAACTAAACAAAAGGGTGCCATGCTGACATTAATATTCAGGAGAAAACGACCTCTTTCTGTGTTGTGGCGTCGGGGTAGATGCCACAGTGACAAGATGTTCATTTAGATGGAGACTGATTAGTAACACTTTATATTATAGGTTCATCAATAACCATGTTTTTATTTAATGATTATGTAACCAGTCAAGCCTTGGAGCCATTAAGGTTACCTGACCTCACAGACCGAACAACACGGCTTTCACCTTGGAGGTTGATGGATTTAATAATTAATTCAATTTATAACGCACTTTTTTTCAAGGAACCCAAAGCGCTTTACACAGTGTGGGGGAAAGCCCACCTCATCCACAACCAATGTGCATCACCCCAATTGCAATTGGGTGATGCACGGCAGCCATTTTGCACCAGACCACTCATCACACATTAGCTATTAGGCAGAGATGTCAGTAGTTCTATATGCCAATTAGAAAGGACGGGGATTATTAGGTGGCCATGATTGAAGTGAGGCCTGGTTGGGAATTTGGCCATGACACCAGGGTTAACACCCCTACTCTTACAAGAGTAGAGGACACCCGTTTAACTTAAAGTACCACCTGAAAGACAGCACCCTACGCAGGGCAAATGTCCCCATCACTACCCTGGGGCATTGGTAATGATCTATAGAACAGAGTGAAGAGTCCCTCCTACTGGGCCTCCAATGCCACTTCCTGCAGCATTGGTCTCCCATCCAGGGACTAACCAGGCCTGACCCTGCTTAGCTTTAGAAGCAAACTTGCAGTGCAATACAGGGTGCTGTGCTGCTGGTATTTAACTGTGGGCCCTGTGGACACCAGTCAGAAACACTAGGCCATTTTCCTGCCCCTAATTAATAAAGTATGTTTGTATATTCTATTTTTTAAAGCAAACATTCCCTAATTAACTAGTTTTTTTACTTTACACTATGAAATGGTTCAATGACCAGGTCCTATCTTACAGGTTATACAGTACAAGCACACAACACTTTTTTGTAAATAAATAGCTTACTAACACTTACAAATTTTGAGAGTTGCAAAATGTACTTATTACAAAACCTTTGTTTTTTTGGGGGGGAGGGGGGGTTCTCCACTTTTTTCTCCGCTCCTATTTCCCACTAACCTTGGCTTGTCAGAAGCTTTTAGTCGGAACATGTACGGGATAATTGCGTTCATTGATTGTACTTCCGTGATTGAATTTACAGGGGGCCGATCTGCACACAATGAGTAGCTGGAGAGTGGCGTGGTAGGATAAATAATCTATCCCAGATCCCGACCAGCGCTATGCCAATTTGCGCTGCCTTGTTTTGGAGGTCTGGGGAAATCGTCTCGAACCACTGACTATCATGAAGTAGTTTCTCATTAAAAAACCTTCAAATGTTTCACCATGCTGCCCAGTTACAAACCTTTCTTAACTCCTATCATTGCATCTTTTCTAGTGATAGGATATTCTGGTAGAAAAATAGCATTTTCTCAAAAGGGTTCTGCATTTGCAACCATAGAGCACAGGTGTCAAACCTGTTCCACATAGGGCGTAGTGTATGCTGGTTTTCACTCTTACCTTGTACCAGCCTGATTGATTAGATCTCCCGTCACCTGTTGGAACTAATTTGACACATGTGGAACCCTTTTTATGGTTCCAAGAAGTACCCTTTTTGGTTCCAATAAGAACCTTTTTTGGTTACATATAAAACCTTTTCTACTGAGGATTGTTAATGCATCACAAAAGGGTTCCATATGTCAACGAATGAGTTTAGATTGGAAGCGATAAGAGTTATTCTAGGAACCATATAAGGGTTCTCATATTAGGACAAATGAAGAACCCTTTAAAAGTGTACTGGCCAGCTTTGCCTCACAACACCTGGCATTATAGAGTATATGGAGGGGTCTTTCCAGGAGCAATACGCGTAGACAGCCGCCTGACATATGAAGATCTACAGACTGGCTCCAAACCATTCTTACAACTTCCCACTCCATCACCGATAGTGACGGGATGTTCTACAAGCAGAACGTAGGACCTGGCTCCATGGCAGGTGTTGCATGTCACGTAGGAAAGCTTCCCTCTGTTTCATTCACTTTATTTCTGGAACTGCAACCCAAATAGCAACCTGGTCTCTGTCTAGTGTGATAGCACTGATCACAAGTGGTGCACTATAGCGTGAGCAGGGAGCCATTTGGGCTGCAGTCATGATCTATTGAGTGTCCCCACCTGGCCCTACAGACGGCCATAGCAGCGCCTAATAAAGAAATCCAACCATAATCAGAGCCCCTTCTAGTCACTTCCTGAACTCCCTGGATCTCTATCTCCTGTCAACATGGGCGCAATGAACATTTCCTCTCATGACAGCCTCTGTGACAGAGATACTGACGCTTCACAATAAAAGTTTCCCCCCATGACGGCTTCTGTGACAGAGAAACTGATGCTACCGCTTCACATAAATTTATTGCTGCTGACGTTGATGATTTGTGTAAATTGTCTGATGACAAGCGTGTCTTACCTTACATAAATGTTTGCAATTTGTACCTTGTTCACCACACATATCTCATACTTCACTTCTGTGAAACAAGGCTGGACTTCAAGGAATAGTCTGGATTTCATTGTCATACATGTACTGCCTAATCAGAATCAATTGATGCAAATTTAAAATGTCAAATTATTGGCTAGGTTGACCAGTAGGTTGACAAGTATGTTGGCAATTTGGTTGACCATTTTATGACCAGTAAGTTGACCAGTAGGATGACCAGTAGATTGACCAGTCCAGTAGGATGGTCAGGAAAACACCTGGATAAAGAGAATGGAACTGATGGGACTGTTTTTGGCCATGCCAAAACAAACCCATTATTTAATAAACTATCAATTAATGTGAACTAGTTATAAACCTTTTATCAAGGTAAAATAGTTAGAAACCCTTTATAAAGGTGAGACAGTTATAAACCTGTTTAAAAAGTAACTTATTCAGGACCCCTTTCTAAACATAATCTATTTATACACCCTGTTTAAAGGTCGTTGCAAATGTATGCAGACACAATTAGGTCGATGTGGACAAAAGCGTGTCCAATATTAAAGCTTTCCTGATAGGCTTGTTTAAGACCTTGTCTGTCACTAACCATATTATGGTATTGTGGGTGGTACAGGAGGCTGGCCATGTTTCCATGTTGTTTCAATGTGTACATTACACACTCACACTGTCCGTCTTTGTGTGCACTGGGATCCCAGTCTATCATGAAACATATGCTGCTGTTTGTTCTGCCTTCACAAGAATAGGAGCCTCATTAAGAAGCGATGCCCTACACACACGTGCACACTCACAGGCACGCTTCAATCGCAAACGTTTCACATTCTCCTGTACATAACTAACCAGGTGTGGAGTACACATATACACCCACAGAGGAACACACACTGTCTCCCTCTTGCTCCTACACACGCCTTTCGCGTGGCGTACCTGTGAGCAGACAACCATTCAGTATTGCCTAGTTATGTGTACCTTTATAATTCCTCTTATCAGGCAGTAGGGGTTGGAGGACTTTCGTTAGTGACATGTTGATTTAGTCGCCGACAAGGTTGGGCTGGTACTATGGTATGCTTGTGAGTAGATTTGTTCTAATGCTGTGGTTTTTATACACTGAACAAAAATATAAACGCAACAGTTTGGGGCCCCATTTATCCTGAGCTGAACTCAAAGATCTAAGATATTTTCTATGCACACAAGGCTGGCCACAGGCTTAGGCTGGCCACAATGAAGGGCCACTAAAATGTGCAGTTTCATCACACAGCGCAATTCCACAGATGTCGCAGGTTTTGAGGGAGTTGTTTGTGATTGCTTAGGCTGCGGAGCTGGCCGTGGTGCTGAATCCATCTGTTGTGGCTATAAATCACTGCAAGGGAGTTGTCAGTTTCGCTCCCTCAGAACTTGTGACATCTGTGGCATTGTGCTGTGTTATGAAACTGCCCCTTTTATTGTGGCCAGCCTAAGGCACACCTGTGCAATAATCATGCTGTCTAGTTAGCATCTTGATATGCCACACCTATGAGGTGGATGGATTATCGTGGCAAAGGAGAAGTGCTCACTAACACAGATGTAGTGAACAACATTTAAGAGAAATAGGCCTTTTGTGTACCTAGAAATAGTCTTAGATCTTTGAGTTCAGCTCATGATAATTGGGGGCAAAAAAAGTGTTGCGTTTATATTTTTGTTCAGTGTAGTTACCTATTTCATTCAAAAGTTCCACATTTATTTTAATATTTCTTTATCTTGGGACCCGATTTCACCTTGAAGGCTCCCCTGGTTTGGAAGGCCTGGTTTGTGGCATGTGGATGGTGTGCATCTGGTTGTACAGGTCTATCGCTGCTTCTGCTGCTGAGTTTATGTCCAAATGCAGTTAACGGAACAATTTTGACCCTTGAAATGTGTCTACTTCGACCATTAAATTGTTTCTACTTTCTTTCCAAATTTTACCATTAAATTGTGGCTACGTTCTTACCAAATTTTACCATTAAATTGTGGCTACTTTCTTACCAAATTTTACCATTAAATTGTGGCTACTTTCTTACCAAATTTTACCATTAAACTGTGGCTAGTTTCTTTCCAAATTGTATGTAGTGGTCTAAGCTCCTTACTCTGGAGCACGCACGTCCCCTGGATTGGATCGAGCCCCGGCTGTACCCTTCCTATCTGTCGCTCTCTACATACCTGTCTCCCTCTACATACCTGTCTCTCACTACATACCTGTCTCTCTACTACTCAACAACTTTCACCATTCATTAGCATGTCTATTGTAACTACCAATAGACTCTGACTAATTTTACTATTAAAATGTGACTACTTTCACCAATAAATGTGACATTTTTTAATCATGAGAAGTCTAGGTCAGAGCTGTGATTGCATGTGTTTGTTAAGACTTCTACAGGTGAGATAAGCTCATGAACTCAATACCCAGCTAGACGGGCAGCCAGCCTGTGTCTGTAATCTCTTTAACTGGGCCATGGAGACGATCTCATGGCAGCAGGATCACATTATCACGTGGCCCCAACTCAACCCATACATCCGGCCCATTAAATCGAACCCCTCCTAATTGATTATACCACAACTTATTCATTCCAAACCCCTCCACTTTGACTAAATGTGTATCCCCATTGAATACATAACCCTCCCAGTTGACTGTGGTAACCCTGGTCTGATGTTCTCCTAATGCTCTGGTAATGTTGGCCTGATGTTCTTCTAGAGCTTTGGTAATGCTGGTCTGATGTTCTCCTAATGCTCTGGTAATGCTAGTCTGATGTTCTTCTAGAGCTGTGGTAATGCTGGTCTGATGTTCTCCTAATGCTCTGGTAATGTTGGCCTGATGTTCTTCTAGAGCTTTGGTAATGCTGGTCTGATGTTCTCCTAATGCTCTGGTAATGCTAGTCTGATGTTCTTCTAGAGCTGTGGTAATGCTGGTCTGATGTTCTCCTAATGCTCTGGTAATGCTGGTCTGATGTTCTTCTAGAGCTGTGGTAATGCTGGTCTGATGTTCTCCTAATGCTCTGGTAATGCTGGTCTGATGTTCTTCTAGAGCTGTGGTAATGCTGGTCTGATGTTCTCCTAATGCTCTGGTAATGCTGGTCTAATCTTCTTCTAGAGCTGTGTTAATGCTGCACTGATGTTCTCCTAATGCTCTGGTAATGCTGGCCTGATGTTCTTCTAGAGCTTTGGTAATGCTGGTCTGATGTTCTCCTAATGCTCTGGTAATGCTGGTCTGATGTTCTCCTAATGCTCTGGTAATGCTAGTCTGATGTTCTTCTAGAGCTGTGGTAATGCTGGTCTGATGTTCCTAATGCTCTGGTAATGCTGGTCTGATGTTCTTCTAGAGCTGTGGTAATGCTGGTCTGATGTCCTCCTAATGCTCTGGTAATGCTGGTCTAATGTTCTTCTAGAGCTGTGTTAATGCTGCACTGATGTTCTCCTAATGCTGTGTTAATGCTGGTCTGATGTTCTCCTAATGCTCTGGTAATGCTGGTCTAATGTTCTTCTAGAGCTGTGGTATTGCTGGTCTGATGTTCTCCTAATGCTCTGGTAATAATGGTCTGATGTTCTAGAGCTGTGGTAATGCTGCACTGATGTTCTCCTAGTACTGTGGTAATGCTGGTCTGATGTTCTCCTAGTGCTGTAATAATAATAATGCTTTTGTATTTATGAGAATCTCTTTGCCAAGACAGCAGTTACTCTCCATATAGATGTAAGTTTAAACAGATCACGTATACAGGTTTCACAACAATTATTAGAGTCAACATTTCATTTACAAAGAGGACGCTGTGCAAATCAATATGAAAGTGGTCTCATATTTAACCCTGATTTAAAGTTTCAGTGCAATATCCCCGAAAAATCTTAAGTAAAATTGATGACTTTTCCAAAGAGACCACCATGCTTTCTATTAACCAGGAGAGGAAGGAATTGCCATGTCTTCTGGAAAGACCCATTGTGTATGTTCATTTGTAAGTACATTCCACATATAGAAAACACATACCATTCTAATTAGCCATGTTTACAATGAACACAGAGGTATTTAGTGGGGTGGCAGAAAATCTTGAACTAGCACAATGGTTCACACATCTGGTCCATGTGTAAAAACCGACCTAGACGTTATCTGACCAGTAGACAAAGGTTTGCTACATCTAGTCTACAAATACAAAATCTGCCCAAAATAAATCTATCACCACATACTCTTGCTCCCAGGCTGTTGCTGTCAATTTGAATAGTTTCTCCATCATACAAAAACAATGTATGTTCCATTTCTACTAATTAGACAAGCTTTTGACACCCTGCACTGGATATGTTGTTTAATTATCGTAGCTCATTCCTTGTCATGAGCTTTTCTGACCTTTGACTGGCTGACGTTCCACAACTAAACAGTGACAACACATCTGGATGCAGCTCTGTTAATTACCCTCAGAAGATTTGACAGATGGGGTGCGGTGAAATGACACCTAAATGACATGCTTGCATATAGCTCTTGTCTTTGATGCCTTTGCCATGGAGACTTGTGAACTGACCAGGCCATGGATGGACTCCCACCAGGTGTGATACAGACAAGCAGAAGACAGCTTCCAATGTGATCTGCTGTCAGAGACGTTCAGAGCCCACAGAGAGACGATACCCAGGACAGCAGATACGGCAAACATCAAAGACTGCGATAACACATCTGGGGTGTACGGTCAGTGAGCTGCAGCGGAAGAGTTCATTTGCAAGTGCAAAGATCAAGAGAATTCTAGAGCTAATTTCCTGATTAAGAGACCAGAAATCTTCCCATCTGTTTATTTCTAGAATGTTCAGTACTGGGTTCCATTGCTTAGCATTAGGAACCTTCGAGGCACTATGAAACATCCCTTTTCCTGCAGTGCTGCTAGATGATACCACTGTCTCCTTGCGGTGTCTGATCTATGAAAAGACGTTGATTGTTGACGGGTGAGTTCATGCATAAATTGTGACAGGTTAAGGTTAGGATTAAGGTTTTGGATAAGGTTTAGGCAGCTAGACTTTGTGGTTAGGTTCAGTGATTAATTTTGGCAGTTCTTTTCTAGCAATGAAGAAGACCTTTCCAACATCATGGACACTTGGACATGCCTCGTATGGCTTTCTGTTGTTGTGTGGTCTGGCTTAATATGGATGTGTCTGGGGTATGTCAAGGTTATTACATGAAATCTCCTGGACCGTTCTGTTTTGAAAACATGTTGTGCATATGGCTGCATTACTTTCCAGTCGGCTGCATAATTCTGAGGGAAGAAAACAGGTTCTTATTATAGGATGCTTTCATTTATAACAAAATGCCGATATCATTGGCTGGTGCAGTAGAAAATTACACCAGCCCTTAGACACGCTCACTCGCACAAACACATGCTCGCACGTACATGCACACACGTATTCAAAGGAAGCACCCTCCACTGCCTGCCTGATGTGGGAGGCTGGTCCTCATGTCTTGAACACCCAAGGGAGCATCAGGTGTATTGGCCACATGTCAACACCTTAACGCTGGAATTAAACTTCACTTATTAAAAGCTAATTACATAGTGTTTAGTTTGTCATGTTGAATCAACGTTGGTTGATAACTCAAGTGTGCCCTACTGAGTTGGATTTGCCTTGTAGTAAATTGGAGATTAATAAAATAAAATATGTGAATTTGGATTTGGTTTCATGAAGATTATTAACTGAAATACCAATCCAGATTTACTCAGCTGTGTCAGTTAAAATCCAGTTGACACACCCCCCTGAGGTTCTAGTAGTATTAAAAAAGACCAGGGAATTAGGCCAAGCTTAAAGTGTTGAGATGCAATCAAGATTGATGTAGTAGAGTATAGGTTTAGAGTGAAGTGGGGGGGGGAGGTGTAGAGTCATTTCATTATTCAACCAAATGAATCCTCTTACACATAATCCTTGAGGTTTTTCTACCTTCTCGTAAGATGTCAGTGCCACATTAACAACAATGTCTGGAAATCTAGTAAAAAAAGTACAATCCATCCGGAATAGTTGTAGATAGTAGCATATGTGATTTTTGAATGGTCATCTCTGTGCTGTTGAAAAGCTGTTTATTGTTGTATTTATTTGTAATTGCTATTAATTACAGAGAGAGAGCTGGTGTGGCTCACTGTAATCTCAGTTTCCTATCAGGAGGCTAATAAGCTGCTGTACTTGGTTTGATGATGCTAGGACCTTCATGTAATCAATTTATTTTATAGGCTACTAAAGTCATTGTTGAAATCATCTTAGCTTTATGTAAGATTCATGCAGAATTAAGAGTGTTATAATTGGCCAGGAATGAAGGGGACCTTTACATTTGACAATTTAGTCATTTAGCAGACGCTCTTATCCAAAACAAATTTCAGTAAGTACAGGTGACTTCACCCTGGAGCAACGCAGGATAAATTGCCTTGGTCAAAGACACAAAGACATGGCACTCGGGAATCGAACCGGCAACCTTCCAACTACAAGCCTGACTTCCTAACCACTGAGCCATCTGACGCCAAAATGTTCCAAATCTTTAGAGATATCAGTTATTAGGAATCTTCT
This sequence comes from Umbra pygmaea, assembly GCA_016801145.1. NCBI lineage: Eukaryota > Metazoa > Chordata > Actinopteri > Esociformes > Umbridae > Umbra > Umbra pygmaea. The sequence continues at coordinate 11,770 of JACXGM010013558.1, read as the reverse complement.
CCCATACGGATTACTTAACGCATTACTCTTTCCTGGCAGTACCTAAGCAAGCCATTTGCCCTTCTATTCACAGATTCCGATCGTAAAGTAGTACACTATTAGCCCTTCTATTATTTCCTTTTAGTAAACTAGCAAGTTGTTTAATATTATATTCCCCGTTTTTAACACTGAACTAGCAGGCTACTTGAACTCTTATTCCATGTCCTTGACAGTAAACGAGCAGGCTAAATTGTTTAATTAGACTTATGACGATTTGTTTTATGACCTTTTTAACTCAATAATGGTGACAGGGTTCAATTAATGATATGTCGACAACACAGCGTGTTCATAGGTGACTTCTTTTGGATGTAAACGTCATCTGAAATCCCTTTCATATGCAGACTACTCCACTGTTTGATGTCTGTATAAGTTGCTTTATCCCCATTGATATCTTTAGAGGAAACCTGTCAGGTATCTTGGGTGAATTTCCCCATGACGTTAATGCTGCTCCTCTTTTTCCATTCGCTGTTGGGGGCTGCAATGATTTCTGCTTGTTCCATATCCACACAGTGACACACACAAACCCACCTACACACACACCTCAGCGATCCTGCCTGCACTCTCCCCTCCTCAATGATGTTCTCTCCTCCTCTTGTTCTCTCCTCCTTCTCTCCTCTCTCCTAGCCCCCTCCTCCGCCTCGTGCTCGATAAATACCAAAGCCTTCTCTTCCTCCTGGTAGAAAACCACTTAACATAGTTTATAAACATCACTAACATAGGGAAATAAATAGTCCCGAACGTCAACATGTATTCCAAAAGAATTGAAGGGCCACGTCGAGGACGGTCTTTTGATTCCATGAACATAGCATTTGAAGAGAAACAGCTGAACAATGAGGTAAGATCATTTTTGTTTGTTAGTTTCTCATTAGGCAACCTTTTACAGATTGACATAAAAACATTTGAAACTTAAATGTGTTTGAATTTGGAAAGAATTAGACTGATTCCCAGGGATTGTGCTGTTAGCCTACTAAATAACAGTATGTAAATTTTGTATTAAATATAGGTCAATTAATTCATTTTTAATAATAAATTATGTTAAACCTCCGAATCATTTCAAACCTTCCAGCATTACTATATGTAGCCTATAACATTATCATTAACATGTGTGATTTAAGTAAATCTTACATCAAACTATTATATAGAAAATAAAATGTCTCTCGACACGAGATCAAAATGTTTCTGTGCATGTATGATGATAAAAATATGCAAAAGTTCATATTTTACATGATAGGACTGTATCAAATTGATCTGATTCACATACATTTGAACAGCTCTTAACAGTCTCGTGCTCCATAAATTAAGAGAAGCCTAATCTCGAGATTCCATGGAAGCTAATGATAAGCTTTCAACGTTAGCTCTCCTAAATTGGATTTAATTAAGGGACACCTTAGGGCAGACATCTGCACACCTTTGTTAAAGCAAGACGTTGGTTCCTACTGCGCAGCACCAACTTGTGTCAACTTGACCCGTATCGTGCCACGGTCTACTGTGCGGAGCCGCTGCGGCGCGCGTACATCTAGCTAATGCTACGGATTCTGCTGACTGGGGGCCAACGAAAACTGGTTTCCCGCTCTGTCTCGTACATTCTCCTTGAGGGAAACATGGTTGGTGGCAAATTAAATTAGCTCTGTATTTAATGTTTGGTTTCGTGAAGTGTAGTGATTTATTGCATGTGTTGTTATTAGTGTCATGTTTTATTTGCTACTTAATAGTTATGATTGGATTGGCAATTTTCATGAATTAAACAGAAGAGCGAGATGCCCGTGAGTTGAGCACCAAGGCACTCTACATGATGCGCAGTCCAACTAATGCCCCTGAAACCTTGGTTCAATGAGATTGAGAGGATTAAATTCAAATGACCTGCAATCAGTTAGGCACTAATCCAGGTTACACGTGCATTTGCTTTCTGTTGTTGCATTCAACATCTTTACATGTATCTTGATAAAAAAAATATAGGTGTAAAATACAATGATTTACTTAATTGAGTTTATTCTATGAATTGATCAGGTTAGTGTTCAAGTTATTTCATAAGTCTGATTTTTATACCTGCTTTTTTAAATTATTCGTTTCGGATTTGCACACTAATTAATTTATATTGTGATGTTGTGCTCATAATGATAATATCCTACGTTCTTTTTTGTAATTAAAGTTACTTTACCAGTTTGCGGATCACAAACTGCAGATGCCACATTATTCAGGCAATTATTTTTTACAGGAAGGAATATAATAAAGCCACATAAGAAACACTACCAGAATTATGTTTATTCAATTTCTCAGGGTTGTCCACATTCAACAGCTGCCACCCTCACAGATGACTGATTTTAAATGTCCCACTGCAGACAAATCACCGAGGTAAAGTTAGTTTTATATTCAGAGATTCAGCAGACATTCAATAGAAATTCATGTATTGTACCATTGAAAACTGCAATCATTTTTCATTTAAGTGCTTTTTATGAGTACAATGTATAGTCATGGAATGTTTATTTGATTGTTTATAAAAAACGTGCATTTACTCACATCACTATTTAAAATAGGAGCAAAGAAACCTCACAAAAAATACAATTTCAATACAACTCCAAATAATTCTACAGAGAGTTGGAGAACATATATAGCTTTTGAATTTCATTTCAATTAAAGACTGTTTTTAATTTAGAACATTTTGGAAAAACACATTTAATTGAAAATGTCCATTTATCATCAATAACTTTAACAAAAGGTAGAATAGAAACTTCATTACAGGTCCAAATTATTCTTCATAGGCTGGACAACTTTTACAACCTTTGAATTCCTTGTTTAATCAAAATTGGATTTAAAATAAATCATCAAATTCTGTAAAAACACATTTAATTGAAATAACTTTTTCAAAATTAATCATAAAAACGTTCATACAGGTGCATTTTGTTCTAAATAGAGCTGGACAACTTTTACAACCTTTCATTGAGTAAAAAAATAATTTGGGATTTATCAGCAATTGTTTAAATGTGAAAATGTGCATTTATCATCAATTACTTAAAAAAGTGTATAATAGAAACTTCATTACAGGTCGAATTATTCTTCATAGGGCTGAACAACTTTTACAAACTTTGAATTCCATGTCAAATCAAAATTGGATAAAAAAAATCATCAAATTCTGTAAAAACATATTTAAATTGCAATAATTTTTCAAAATTGATCATAAAAACTTTCCTACAGGGGCATTTTTTCTAAATAGAGCTGGACAACTTTTACAACCTTTATATCCCATGTCCAATCAAAATTGAATTAGAAAAAATTCATCAAATTCTGTAAAAACACATTTAAAGGTACAATATGTAATATCAATCAAAACAATAACAACATACATACTTTGTATTGAAAGAAAACATCACTATACATATATTACATATATTTCTTAGTTGTGTACTTACATTATCCTAAATGTTTCCACCAACTTTCAAATCCAGAGAAATTTGTAATTTAATTTGAAGACACGGGACATTTCTTTTTGTCGCCCGTCAATGACGTCATATAATATAGTTGCTCTAAGTTCCAGGGAACCGCCAAACATAACGTGAATAAAGTTATAATATTTTTAACAATAC
>JACXGM010013557.1:0-22908 GCA_016801145.1 Umbra pygmaea | reverse complement strand
TTAAGAGAAACACACACACAATCTTTACGATCTGATTAATATTTTTAATTAGATGCTTATTGTGCAGTCTTAATAAATAGTAGAATGGGTTAGGTTATGTTCAACACATACATTGACACAATAAAATGTATCAAATTGGTGTGACACTTCTTGTGCCTTGAAATAGAAGACCAAAAAAACTGGATCTAAATGAAATTGATGCCAACGCCGGGCATTGATGTTCCCCTTACTGACCCCCAACCCTAAAGGGCATTGATATTATATTCCACTTACTGACCCCCCAACTCTGAAAGGCATTGATGTTATATTCCTGACCCCAGTCTCTGAATGGCATTGATGTTATATTCCACTTACTGACCCCACCCTGAAGGGCATTGATGTAATAATCCACTTACTGACCCCAACACTAAATGGCATTGATGTTATATTCCACTTACTGACCCCAACCCTTAACCACATTGGTGTTATATTTCACTTACTGAACATCCTCTGAAGGACATTTGAGGGCTGGCATTAACAGTGAACTGAGACATCATTTTTTATATTGTTTATTTATCATAGATGTGTTATTCTGTTTAGTATACCAATGCATTGCATTGCAGGTTTCTGTTACTGTCCCTTTATGTTCGTGTGACACTTTTCTGGTTTGGCCATTTCTAGGATAGGGTTTAGGTTAGGTTAGGCTGGTATCTTGTAGATCGGATGATTAATGATTACGTTCAGCCGTGTTCTATTAGCCAATTAGTTTGCTCAGTATAAAAGGGCCAAACTAGAGAGAGGTGTCATTGTAATACTGTTACGCTGTTTTGAAAAGGCTGTCCCGGAGCTACACTATTTGAGTTGTATATGTGTGTTGTTAACGTTTGGAAGTTTATGTGTACTCTCTGTACTTGTATGTTAGCACAGTGTCCGTGCCACTGTAAGAGCACGTAGCTATATAAGTATGTCTGTTGTGCACTCGCTTTATTTAGTTCACCTGCAACTCCATTGAATGTATGTTCCTGTATCTATATTAAACAACAAGCAAACAACCTTCTACTGCCTTCGGTCTCCCTCTTTTCTATATCACACACGCCAAACCTTGACCACATTGATGTTATCTTCCACTTACTGACCCCAAACCTGAAGGGCATTGATGTTATAATCCACTTACTGACCCAAAACATGAAGGAAAGTTTGGGGTCCCCTGCTAGAGCTGCTGCCCCTGCGATCCGACCCCGGATAAGAGGTTGAGGATGAGATGAGATCTAAATCAGAGGTTTCCCAGTCACCCTTTGGAGGGGGGCCCCCCTTGGATTATTCCCTTTTAGAGGAGGGGGGAATTAGTGGCGGTAAGGGCCGAAAGGGATTTTCTGATCTTTCTCAATTCGATAGCTCAGCTGGCAGCTCCAACGCTCTCTCCATTTTATTACGAATTGGTGAAAGAGATGTGTGATTCCAACTTGGTTGAACACAACACTTCAAAAGGGGTACGCCCTCAATTTTGTCAACCCTCTTTGTTTTCTCAGGATCAGGGAGATGGTGATGTCATCCCAACACAAGAAAATAGTACTAGAGAAGGATATTTCTCAGCTATTAGAGTAAAGTGCCATTTCGAGGGTCCCACCGGGTAACTAAATGTGCGGTTTTTATTCTCTATATTTTCTGGTTCAGAAGAAGACATGGGGAATGAGACCCATTCTAGACATGAGGGTCCTGAACAGGTCCACAGCCAAACAGGCAGTTTTGTGTGTTGAAAATTCTGGAGGAAACTTTATCCCCGTTGAGACGACAGGGGATAAGAATATTGGCTAACATAGACAATCTCCTTATTATAGCCAAATTGTCAGCCATAGCAATGGCGCACACTACAGAGATAGTGGAAAACCTGATGGCACTGGGATTTGCTCAGATTTTGACTATGTATTCTCTGCATTTCCCTGGACCTCCTACATGATGCAGCGCAAATTGGCATAGCGCTGCCCGGGATTTGAGTTAGATAAGTCTGATTATCTATCCTGCCACGTCACTCTCCAGCAACTCCTTGTGTGCAGATTGATCGCCCGTAAATTCAGTTGCGAAAGTATAGTTGGTGGACATAATCATCCAGTGCATGATCTGACTAAAGGCTTCCGTGTTGGATGCGCAGTCATCCCACAGATCTATTTCTCTAAGGAGTTGCGGAGCGGCCAACAAGGCATGGTTAGTGTGAATTGGGAGGGGAAAAATGTGGGGGTGAATAAAAAAAGTTTTGATATTTTAGATTGCCTGCCCAGTAAAATCTAACAGCATTGAAGATTTAGACTGTATAAGCATAAATATGTATGGGAGAAACGATTACTAATGGACAGGCAAATAAAAAGACGATTAGTCATGGATACCAACCAGGCAATGTTAATCTGTGATGAGCAGTGTTACAGTAAGTGGCCAATATAATGTACACAACAATATTAGGCTTAAAGTAGCTACCACAAATCACTAGTTTTATTAAAGTTTGAACCAACTGATTAAGGTATATAATTTGTGTTATTAACATTAAAGGCACCAAGAAAAAAACTAATTTTAATGTAGTCAATGAAAAAAAATATTAATAAAGAAAGAATTTTAAACCCAAAGACTGAAATCCCTAGTTATATTCAACTAACTGACCCCATCCCTGAAGGACGTTGATATTATATTCCACTTCCTGACCTCAACTTGGAGAGTGTTCATGTTCTATTCCACTTCCAGACGCCAACCCTGGAGGGTATTCATGTTCTATTCCACTTCCTGACCTCATTCCTTGTCTTGGCATTAAAGGACATTTTAGATGTTTGTATCATGAATGGCTGGCAATCTATGCCAAAAATCAATATGTGAAACTAAAGATGTCAGTTAAGTGCAATGCATGATGGTTCAAGTCTTTTACCCTCTCTTGACCCCAACAAATTCTTACTGAATCCGCATGATTAGCCGCTTTCTGACCGCACAGATTTTTGCAGTTCCTAGAACATAACGTTCCTATAACATTTTTTTTCTTGTGTTCTGATAGAAGAAATTGCGGGATTATTTAGTTTCTCGCACCGCAGTTCCTATAACTCTTTTATGTCATACACTAGAGCAGGGTCTTTCCATTTACCTTTTTAATAGGTCTACGTTGATTGGTCCAACTTATAAAATACGCCTGTTGCTTCATTTGTCTGTTGCGTATAATACATATTATGCTGGAGCCTTTGTCTTTTGTGTTTCTCTGTTAAGTAGCTTCTCAATTTCTATGACTCCAGCCTAGTTTTTAACTGCAGTGGTTCGAACTCTGTTCGTAGGACATATCAACACAACACTCTTTTTAAAAATTGTATTGGATGTCGTTTTCAGCCTCGTAATCTGAACAAACAAACAGCAAGCCGCTGAAGGAACCCAGCACTACTTGAGCTGAAAACAACCAGATCATCCGCATACATAAGATGATTTACACACTTATCTCCAATCATACACCCAGTGTTACAAAAACATTCAACTGTGAAATGTTGTTGTATGTGGCGCTACGCTAAAGTTTAGTGACGACGCTATAAAAGACCGTTGCTGTGCTTGCGTCACTCCCTTATCCCTCCTACCAAGTCCTATGGCCACTTGGCCAGTGCGAAAGCAAATAGCAAAACCGGTTTTGGGGGAGAGTAGTTAGTAGAACTGTTTAGAAGTGGAATGTTCCTATAACTACGTTCCTGTAACTACTTGGTCGGAAAGCGGCTATTATGTGATAGGAAGGTCAGGTAAACATTCCAGTTAGCCACATTTACCATGAATCTGTTATGTGTGGGTGCATACAGTGAGCACCATCATTCATTGGACAGTGACTATTTTATTTTTATTGTGGTTCTGTACTTTTGCACTTTGAGTTTGAGGATAAAATGACAATGATGTTGAAGTGCAGGCTGTCAGCTTTAATTTTAGAGTATATTGTCATGTTTAGCACTACTGTTACTGCTTTCTGTGGTGCTAAAGTGATTGTGAGACAAACACGAGGAGACATGGTGAAAATAAATGTTGTTTATTAAACAGAAAAACACTTTACAACACATAGAATAAATATAAACACCTACACGTTACACTGGTGACATGAACCAATGACTGACAGCTACACAACATCAAGACAGAACTTAAATACAGAACTAATTACCAAGTGAGTGCAGCTGGGTGAGTAATTAGAGACATCAATTGGATAATGGAAAATCATGTGAAGGGTCATGTGATATGGGGGGGCAGGAAACCAAAAAGGCACACTTTACACAAGGTTGAAATCAAAACAAAACATAGATGGGAGAAACTGAAATGGACATTTTAGGTCCCGGAAGGGGAATCGTGACATATATTCATACATACTGGATGAACCATTAGAAATTACAGTAATTTGACTATATTTGGTCGCATATCTTTTGCACGCAATGACTACTTGAAATCTGCAATGCATCGACATCACCAGATGCTGGGTATCTTCCCTGGTGATGCTCTGCCAGGCCTCTTCTGTTATGTCTGCTAGTATGTGTGGTCAGAACAGAGGCCATGTATGTGAACAGTAGTTCATCTGTCAGTCGGTCTGTCAGTCTGTCTGTTAGTCTGTGTGTCAATCTTTTTAAGCGCTCTGCTCACTTATTTCCCATGAGATGTACTGGGCACAAAGGAGCGGTGAGCTGGCGGGTGTGAGAGGAACCACGGGGATAAGGTGTAAGGAATTGTCCTGGGCTCCAGCTCTCCTCCCCTCGCTTTGTCCTCTGGTGGTTTGAAGGGAGGGTTGCTAAGTAACCACCACACCTACTGATGGCTAAATGGAGAGGAACTGGTGAGACAGTGAGTGAAAAGGAGAGAGACAAACTAGTAGAGGGACAGACTGAGAGACAACCTGCCATCTGGGAGACAGACAGACAGGAGGGAGACATGGAGTATTGACAGATGGCTCAGTGGTTAGGGAGTCAGACTTGTAGTTGGAAGGTTGCTGGTTCAATTCCCAATCCCGACTGTGCCAAATGTCATTGTGTCCCTGAGCAAGGCAACCCTATGTTGCTCCACGGGGATGTCTAAGTATTCACTGTAAGTCTCTGCTAAATGAATATAAAGTAAATGTAAAAAACTAAGTTGTAGGTAGGAATGTGAAGAGCATTTCTGACAACAATATTCTTTAACTTTAATATAAATATAAAAGTAGGTGTCAGTCATCATCAGCTGATGGCAGCACACCTATTAACATTATAGTGACATGGTCATTACGCTGCGTATTTAAGACATCAGTGTGATCACGGGCGTAAGCTCACGTTTGCTTTAGTACGCCCTTTCACCCGCCATTCAGTGTTGTTAATCTCAACATGGCATTTTCTCTCTGTAACATGTATATCATCAAATGTATTTTATTACGTTGTCACAGAGTGCTTTTACAGGTAGTTTCTGATAAGGTTGCCATTGTTACATGGACGACATGAGGTATGCTTTTGTTTGTCCCCTTACCTTGATTCTGCAGGACAGTGGTGATGTGATTATATCCTGTGTATGTTCATTTTCCTAAATGGGAGTCACGCCAGCCTAATAGTGCACAGTGTGTTTTCTCTAGACCTGCATTGAGCCATTATGCAACTCAACAGTGTTGCACAACCACGTAAAAGCTTGCACATTATGGCGGCACAGCGTGTTTCCTGGCAGCACTCTGGTGTCTCTACTTAACCCTCCTCTTAGAAAATTCAGTTGATGGCACTGTGACCATTGAGACACGATAAATCTGCTCAGTGTATTTGTCAGAGCTCAAAGGTTTAGGGCTAATTTCACCGGGGACTCATTCACTGAAAAGTGTTCTTACCTGACACGGAACAAATGTTGTTTTTTGTGCAGGGCGATCACAAAATGCATGACTAAGACCTGATGTTGAATGAAATACCCATGTGTAACCTGTGTGTTTGATGTAACCGAGCAGGGCTCTGTTCAGAGGACAGAAGTGGCGTGATACTGAGGATCAGACAACTCAAAATAACCCAGGCCTATTAATAGATGACCGTGTCAACAAGATACACCAGACCATGATTAGAGAGCATGGCTCAGGAGTGGACAGCGACTGTGCCTATGTGTGAGTTTGTGTGGCAAGTTTGTGTGTCCTCTGCTTTGCTGCTTTTACCTGCCTTGAAGCTGTTGATAAGCTATCGTTTTATTGGCTCACTAAATGCCACCTAATGTCTGTGTGTTATATCGCTCCTGTCACTGAGGTAAAAAACATGTTACGATAAGGAACCAACCCTATCACACTGTAGAGGCCTGGGGAACATCAGAGACACACTCTGTCTTGCTGTTACATGTAATTTATGTAATTTATGCTTACATGTAATTTATTTTTTGTCATAATAAATATCTTACTGTTCGTAATATACAAACGTTTGAGACGTATTTAACCTAACTCCACTTAAACAGTTACTGTATGCTTTATAAGATTATCATGAAATTAATAAATCGTATACATTACTGTTTAAAGTCACATTACCTAAGAAAATATTGTTTAAAGCATTTACTCTGAGCAGTATGTTCATAACAACAATAACATAAAAAATAGATAGTTCAAGTAAAGCATCAAATAAAAAGTAACAGAAATTGATATATATATATTTTTTAAGTCAGTATTTTTTCTAACACAAGAGAGGTTTGTTACTTTTTGTGGTAAGGGTTGTTTGTACTTGTTCTTTTTCTGTTTTATTATGAGCAAATAAACCTGTACTTCCCAGATGAATAGCCCAACACAATTTAATAGTACTTTTTCACAGGCCTGTATACATATTTTATGTTCAATTAAATATCAGTGTTTTTGTTTTTTCACTGGGCCCCAGTCCATGGTTATTGTTGTCAGGTGGAAAGTCATATATTGAAAAGATTGTAGTCAAAGCAACAACTTGTCAAAGCAAACAAGCTGGCCAATAATCGCTAGTAACCACCTTGCCCGGCTAGCTTCATATTGTATCTGCCTTAAACCCTGTGCAGTAGGTAGTGTTAATATTGTGTGTGGGGAAACTGAGGTCCAGTCTAATATATTGTTGGACAATACACGCCGGACAAGGAGAGGTGGCTGTTAAGTGAATAATGGTTGAAAGGATCTTGGCCCTATTGTCTGAAATGAGATTTGCTGCGGTCAGTGTATTGATCCCATATGACCCTCCCAGACAGGCATCTTAAGTAGCCTGTGTAGTCTACGTCGTGTTGTCCCTCTGTCAGCTTGTCTCGGCTGATATCCAGGTGGAAACGGTATACACTAAAAACTCCTGGGTTATTTCTTCAACCCATTTTCTGGGTTATTTGTGTTGGGTTAAAATTATGGGTTATTATTTCAGGGGGTACCCATTTTCTGAGTTATAGTGCTAATATTTTGATCCAATTCCTGGGTTGTTTGGGTTTTGGATATTTCACATAGTAACCCATGTTCTGGGGTTTCTCTTTTAACACGTGATCACAAATCTTTCCTTCAGAGCGAATATCTGGTCTCGTGGAATTCTTTGAAAACAGATTCATTTTGCTCTCAGCTTGATAGTTTTTAGTTAATTTAAGATTACGCTGTATAGATTTCTAAATATGACAGCTGCAAAAGCCAGATTGAAATGGGGATTTTAGTCTTAAATAACATTAAGTACATTATGCCTCATATTTTTGACATAGTTTGAATACAAACAGACATTGTTTCAAAAACAAAACTCTTGTAAGTTGTAAGAGACTGGAAGATTTGTTGATCTATAGAGTATTTAAAGTAATTAATACAAGTGATCGGTACAGAAAGCAAATTATCCAGTGTTATTTCACACATTATAATATTAGCCGATGCATTTTTCTTAAATTCTTACATTGAAGGCAAATTGTTACCCTAATGAAATACTTAAAACATGTACGAATCAATATATACTGATCATATTTCCCAGCAATCTCTACTCCAGGTACATTTGTGCAAACTTAATGTTTGTAAATCTATGGTACATCACTTACTTAGTTATTTCACTGCCATTCAAATTTAAGTGATTAGCATTAAAATTAAAGATAACATGTTAATTTGACTTATTGCATCCATGATGACATAACCGTTCCAGTTTAGATAGTTTTGGTAGGAAAATGCCCTCTGCCTTCATCCCAGTGAGAGTTCACTATTCTAATCCACTATTCTAGTCCACTATTCTAGTCCACTATTCTAGTCCACTATTCTAGTCTACATTTGCTTGTAGTGCTGTTATGTCACAGGTTTACTGCAAATCAGTAGTTGAGTTTGATTAATTGACATATACACTTGTATATCAGATTAAGATATGATTATGTGGTGAGATGTTAGATCTTTCCCTGTATTTGACCTATTAACACAATTACCACAAAGTCATTCCATGCTAGACCACCTTTCAGAGTAAATATAATTTCACACTGTGGTGCCTTTTAAACTGATGTGCAGTTGTTTCTCAGTCACCATTTCTTGAGGCTGCACATCAAAAGCATTGTAATCTGGAAGTAGCATGCAGTCCTTCTGCCAGATCTGTAGAGATCTCAGGAAATGACCAAAGTATCTTTACTAGAACAACCTTTTGTGTTATTGGAGGTCAAATTATGTATTAAAGTGGATTTGTAAATTAAATCACTATCACTTCATTTTATTAGGTATTATATTAACAAATTAATATATCTATGTGAAGGCAAAAAACAAAATAATCATTGTAAAATTAAAAGCTGCAATGGAGCATGCTGGGAATTATTATAATAAGTGGTGTGGCTAACAGTGAGCCACATGAACCACACATTTAGACCAAAACTAAAGTGATACTTTTCTTATGACATTGCTTGATATAGATCCTTTTGAGATTTACATTATGTTGATATTTAGATTTTGGAAACACAAGCTGCTTTTCTTACAAATGAATCACCTTCAACTTCACCAATGGGGCTATGTTATATTTTTAAGTTGACACAGGTGTACATCAAATTGTAATGGAGTGATTGTGATATACAGACTAAAAACTCTGCCTATAAATTTCTGTAAATGTAATTCATTGTAAAGCAATAAACAGTACCAATGCGGTAAATATACACCACTTTACTGGTAACTCTGCTGCCAGTAATCTACTGTAAATATAAAAAATACAGGAATGAGCTGTAATCTTGAAACACATTACCAATGCTGTAAATATACTACACTTTACTGACAATTCTGGAATGTTGTGCGCCAACCATAAGAGCAAAGCCCTTTCTGTTTGGTCTTAGCCTCCATGAACTGTGGGATGCTCTTGCTCACATTTCGTCTTGTTAAATATAAGCCCAGTGAAGAGTTTTCTTCCAAATCTGTCTGATGCATGTTGCTATGTTACATGTCTTTTAAACACAGACATTTTTTGTAAAAAACAAAAATGCTAATAATTAATTACGGATTCATGTTTAAAGAGATGTAATGTTTACAGAAAGTAACATAAATACACAGCACTTTATTGCCAACACAGCTGCCAGTAATGTCTGGCAAAAAAATGGGGTTGTTCTTTTGACCCAGAAGTTGGGTTATATTAACTACAATGTTGGGTTATTTTAACCCAACATTTGGGTCAGGTATTTAACCCAGAATTTGGGTCAAAAAGAATAACCCAATTTTCTGGGTTGAAATAACCCATAAATTAGTTTGTCCCTTTTTAACCCAAGAGTTGGGTAAAAAATAACCCATAATGGGTTATTTTTGACCCAGGAGTTTTTAGTGTGTAGCTAAAAAATCAAGAGTGAGTTACATGTGTGAAGAGATACATTTGGTGATTGGATGCAGAGAATGGAGGATGAAATGGTCCCCACTCAGGGCTCAGTTTGGATATCCCTCCTGGGGTTCCTGAGAAATGGGGTGGGAAAAAATCCTCCATGACTCACTTATTCACTCCACCTCTTCCTCTACTGATAGAGGTAGTGGGAAAAAATAAAAAAATACTTCCCGTCTCTCAACATCAGCAGGGTTGCTTCGGTGTAGTGTGAGGATGTGCTTTTGCTGCCATAACCACAACTGATTTTGCCAACTATATCTACTTGGCTGAGGCGCACAGTCAAAATAGAATGTAAACTTAAAAAATCTATGTGTCTGGAGGAGCCTTTAAATGTAAGCTTGTAGGATCAGGTGGCTTTGTAATGCTATGCTAGCCTTTATGTATTCTTCATATTGAAACTGTGTGGGAAACCCAATAATTTTTTTAACCGTTCAGGGCCCGGTTCCCCGAAACGTTCTTATCGCAAAGTAGTTCTTAACCTATTCCTTAACCTCTCTCTTAACCTTATGGCACGGTTCCCGACACGTTTGTACTCTAAGTATATCTTCTGTAAGTCACACTTTCGTAAGGTTGATCTGGACCATTCGTAAGCTCTCTCTTAGCATTGTTTGAGCTCAAGCCGCTAGTCGCCGCCACTGTGCAGCAGTCTTTAGAAATCAGTGCAGCGCAGTACAAGTCAAACTATAGTAAGTTAGACAATGTCATGGCTCAACAATGATTTTATTGACATTTTAAGACTAATAATAAAATATGTTCGCAATGGATACAGGCCTATTTATGAAAATGACTTTATTTGGTATCAGAACTCATATGTGGTAATTAGCCTAGGCTATTTCGTAATGTCATTAAACCGTTTAAATTGGCAATCACTTTTGATAAGTCTGGCAAACAATTTGCCTCTTAATGGCTAAGATCTATAAATGGGTAAGCATGGTTGTGTCCAGTAAGCGACCAACTATGGCAGCGATCTAACGTGTCCTTGTATTGAATCAAAGATGGCGCCGGCCGCGGAGCCGTTTAGTCCATATCAATTGTTTTATTCAGCAAAAAAACCTGCACTTGCCAGGCTTGTGCAATCTCAGCTCGTCCAGCAAAACTTCAAGTTCCTCTGACGAGAAGCTTGGTGCCCTTTTTTTTATGTTGCTTCCCCACCATATTCTCTATCTAACTCTCTCTCTCTGTTCATTGTAGATAGGTTGATTTATTGTAAAACATTAACCAATGGCAATCAATACCACATTAAACAGAAGTAACTGCAGCTGCTTGCCAATGAATTCTGATTGTAAAGTACCTTAACATTGATATAAAGTGTATTACATAATTTTTAGAAGTCGTTAAACCCACGTCAAGAAGCCAGACAAGTGGCACAACGGGATGAGGAGAGTGGATGATTAGCGAGGGATACCCGGTTCGTCTACCAGTCACAACATATCGTGTGAACACATTACTGACAATTTGATAATTGAATTAATAGTCTATATTTTACTGATAACTTAAACAATGCTAAAATAAATGTTACTGGAATAATTTGAGGAATGTTTCATTTACATAGAACGTGTTGTCCTCCTTAACGCCATAATGCACCTTCGCGTGAAGTGAAAAATCGATTCCTGAGCAATCGATGCCAACTAATTCAGCACCTTCCCTTGGGACAGCGCCTTTGTAACGTCGAACTTAAGAGGCAGCGCGTTAAGAAGCTTCCTAAGGGACACTTCGGGGAACACACTTAGGAACATAAACAACTTCGGTAAGATATATCTTTTTGAGTCTTCTTAGCGCGCTAAGAGTGAGCGTTATCAGGGAACCCGGCCCAGGTTGTTATTAAAGGACATATAACTGGTCTAACAAATGTTGGGGGTTGACCCCGTTTGAGTTTGTTTACTCTCTTTCCAAGTGAGAAGGTAGAAGTTAGCTCATGCGCATGAACATATATTCACACTTTCATTTTAATTACATTTTAAATGTCACAATATCTTTCTTACAACATCTACAGAGCTTCACCATGATACTGAGAGCTTTCAAAGTGGTAATCCACCCCCAGACATAAGAATCATTATATTCGGGTAAAGCCTGTAGTTTGTTAGTAAAACTCCCATCATCAGACCTCATGCTGGTGCAGTGGGCCCTGTGTTCCTCCTGGTGCAGGACATTGCCAGGCCTCATGTGGCCAGAGTGTGTCAGCAGTTCCTAGATGATGATGGCTTTGATGCCATTGACTGGCCCTCAAGTTCCCCTGACCTGAATCCAATTGAGAACCTCTGGGACGTTATGGAGGGCTGCGTTATGTATGTGTGCATTCGAAGCTGCCAAGTAGTGCCACAGACTGTTCAGGAGCTCACTGATGCCTTGATCCAGGTCTGGAAGGAGATCCCCCAGGACGTCTCATCAGGAGCATGCCCAGACTTTGTTAAGAGTGCATACAGGCACGTGTGGACCATACACACTACTGAGTCACATTCCTCAATTGTTTGTGAAATGTAATTTTGTTCTCAATGAATTACACAATGTACAGTAAAGATTTTGAACTTTAATATGTTTTGTTTATCAAGACCCGATGTCTGATTTGAGGGTTCCCTTAATTTTTTGTGTACTGAAAATATTTTCTGCAAACTACCATGACAGCAATTTGGGCTTCCCACTTCTTTTTGACAGAGATGTATTTAGGAGATATATAATCTTACAAGAATCTAGGGGTGGGCGGATTGATCCCAAAATATCAATACTACACATATTACGTCTCATTTTTGAAGATCGATTCTAGCATCAAACGAATCGATACCAGTTTTAGTGTCTCTCTCCTAGGTTCTACACGTTTCATCAAAGAGTAGAGCTGTCACATTGTGCAAACAACGTTCCTTTGTTGTTAAGTGCTTCTCCAGCTTCACTGCTGTTGCTTGCGACTGTGTACTCAAACAACAAACATAGGCATCACACACACATGCACCCCGACTACCGGCACCTACCAGCAACCGCCAATCTAACACAAATAGGCCTACATTCACTACAGGCATTAATGACATGGCTGAGCGTGAACGGAGCATCATGTGGATCAATTTTACAGCTGTAAGTTAAAGGACAAGCCACTTTTAGCAATTAAAAGTATTGATATTAGTGAGTCTAGCCCTGTTTTACTGTATCAGATCAAACCCACATTTTTAGGTATCGTACACTCCTACTGGATCCTATAATTTGTGATGAATTATGGGTAACATTGGCTTAGCAACTGTGTTCAGCAGCATGACAACCTGAAAGCCATTGGCTTGCCATCTGCTAGGAGGAAGCATTATAGATCCACTCTTATTAACAATTGTGTTTTCCATCTCCTTTGTTATCTCTGTTAAAGTGTTGCATAGCAACCAGATAAAGAACTACTTTTAGCTAGAAAAATTATCTTTACCAAGCTGAAAAAAATCAGTTTTAAAATAAAAATAATCATAGTAGTGCTCATTTAAACAATTTTACAACTATATACTCATATTTCACATGCTGATAATGGCTTTATGTTGGTTTGTTCATAAACTACATAGCGACTGAATCCTAGCCACTGAGGGAAAAATGTATTTAGCCAGCCTGGCCACATCCTGTCTAGAGAAAGCTTGCAATATGAGTTTTGTGGTCAACATTATTCTCAACAGATTTATTTAACCGATTTCACATACTGTATGTGTTTCTAACTTACAGTAACTATGAAATGCAGAAAGATTTCACATAATGTATTTGTTTTCACATTAGCATTATTTAACAACATATATCATAGCAATGTTTTGGGTGTATTACCCATGTTTAACCTTGGAAAAGGAAGTATTTTGTTCATACAGGAGGCTTTGTTCATGTTGTCTGTATGCCTCACAGCTTAGAATGGTGCTCAAAATGCCTAGATATATATTGTATAAGACCGAACTCTTTGAATTGGTCATGCAATGAATCTGAAGGAAAAAGATACCACCCTGACAGTGGAATATGGTGGTTGCGGCATCTTGCAGTAAGGATGCTTTTAACCAACATAGACTGGGCATCTTGTTAAAATGTAAGAAAGAATTGTGGTGTAAGGCAAAGTAAAATACTGGAAGGAAACCTGTTTCAGTCATCATACAAGGGAATTCTCTTTTCAGAAGGACAGTGAGCCCAAACTCAAGGCCAAAGCAACATGGGAGTGGCTTATGTACAAACAGGTGAATGATCTACATTAATCCAGTCAAAGTACGGATCTCAACCCAATTGAAAATCTATGGAACTAATTAGCTAAAATCACATCTGACTGCACTGTGCAAGCTTATACATCACCCAAACGACTTCAAGTTGTTGTTGCAATAAAAGATGACTCTACCAATGCCTATAAATACCTATGGAAGCAACATATGATATGACGTCTTTTATATATATTTTCCCAACATTAAATGTTAAATGTTGTCTTTCAATACAGTTTGTTATATATGTAAAAAAATATCACATATTGACGTTTCAATGTACGGTACCATTTTTAATTCAATATTAGAAGATTGTTCAGAGTTCTTATTAAGGACAGCATTACAGTTATCAATGTACTGTAGTGCCTCCGCCTGTTTCATTACATTTGGGAACAACTTATTGTAAATATGTGGTGTGAGATTTTTGCCTACCGGTTGTAAAAGTCGCATTGTCGAACCAAGAAAAGTCCCCGAAAATGTACCATGTACATTATGTACCAATGTGTACCCCATTGTAGATTGTGAATTGTGTACCTACATGTTAGATTTCAGTAGTAGCACCATTTCACCAAGTAAGATTATCATTTTGTAAATGTAATTTACAATTAAAATTGATTTTGTTTAAGGTTCCCCTAGGAACTGTGAGTATTTTAGTAGACGCCTTGTTGAATCTCTTAATATTAACGTTTACACCTAAAGCACCAGCTGGTATTCAGCCCTACAGGGAACGAGACTGTGGTCTGTTTATGGTGTCTGGGCTCCATTCCAGTCAGTAGTTCCACAGGCCATGTTTTATTGTCTAACCGTGTGACTTTGGGAAAGTGTGTGGGTTTACACACAGCTGATTCCTTATCAAATCCATAGAAAGAACATTGTAACTTCTATGTTATGCAACAGTGTTCCTGGCATGCCTCTGTGTTTGTTTTTGAATTTTAACTCTACAATGGGTGCAGAAAATTTGAATTAGAAAAAAGGCAATTTTCTGGCTTCACTGTTAGGTTTAGGCCAAAAACTCCAATTGGGATTAGGGTTAGAATTTATTTTAAGTGTAGTCTATGTTGATGTCCCTATTTAGATTTTGTATGTATGTGTGCGTGCTAGCGCAGTTAGGTGGTTTCACGGATGAAGTACGCTGCTGTTCGTTTAAGCTGTTGGTGCTGCAGATACGCTCTGACTCATCGCTGGATGACAGAAAATAAATGCCACACTTTGACATTCTCTATTTCTCTCTCTGCCCCTCCCCTCGCCACACACAAACACACATAGACACATTTTGCTGCACTGTGTGTGTGCGCTTGTGCAGCCATGCCTGCCATTATGTGTGTGGCCGCCCCAGTCACTGAAACACACTGTCTCAAGTGTCCCTTGATGTCTGAGCCTGGTGATTTTCAGTCTGTACCCAGAGCACCGCCACTCTGAGGGACTCGACTGTAACAGCTCTATAATGGGACCAGGCCTGGGATTCCCGAAGAATCCCTCTGCCACTAAGCCTCAATCACCAGCACTGCTATTGGCCAGAACTGTAACCTTTCCCCCTCTGTACACTAATAGACTTGGAACTGACTCAGTGGAGGTAGAGGGAGTGTGGGGACGTTGGGGACTTTTTCCTAAATAGTCTTCCCCCTGCTACATGGATCTGTAAACACCACTCGGCTGGCTCAATGTGTGTTTGTGTTCACATGCGCATATCCAGAACTGGCACTCATTGAGTTTAAACTGGTTCTATCCAGTGAATAAACACAAACATACTGCCAGAGGTAGAAGAGGTCAGACTGGTAAACTGACAACAACAGCCGGAATTTTAACTGTTTAACCATGCACTGCTCTGTTCGAGGACAGAAGTGGCGTGATACTGAGGTTCAGACAACCCTAAATAACCCAGGCCTATAAATAGATGACCGCGTCAACAAGACACACCAGATCATGATTAGAGAGCATGGTTTACGAGTGGAGATTGTCTGTGCCTATGTGTGTTTATGTGGTAAGTTCATGGGTCTTCTGCTTGGTACTTTTACCTGCCTTGAAGCTATTGATAATCTATCGTTTTATTGGCTCACTAAATGCCACATAATATCTGTGTCTTAAGCAGCTTTCCATTTGGCTCGGAAATGGGAGGTCAGAACTGGGAATGACATTACACCCGAGTTAAAACAAGTTGATTGCATTCCAGTTACCGAAGCGGGAAAACAAGATGATGCCTCCACAAAAGCCTTCATTATCCTTCCCCTTTCGAAATATAAACAACTACAGAACAACTAGCCATGTTAGACATTTTTAGCAAAACCAGTTGATATAAACGCATTTCTGTGTATTTTCACACCTTCTAACGCCGTAGCAACATGTCCAGAGACAGCAGTTGGACATTACTGTGTAATGTGAACTTTGTGAAAAACAAATAAAACAGTTACTAAAACTGTAATTAACAGTAACAACAATTTTCACTTACTGTTGATACAGGGTGCAGCCATCTTGGAAAATGAACTTGTGGGTGGTGAAATTTCTCTGACTACGTAACTACGAATTCCCACTTGGGTGGGCGTTCCAGTTGAAACTCCGACTAGGAACTCAGAATTTGCCACCTCTGAGTAAAAATGTTGATCTTCAACACAATATGTTCTCTATAGAGCAACCGTAAATCTCAGAATTTCTCCGAAATTATGTTCTCAGGAAACTATTTTGAAAACCTAAATTACGTTATATGCCAAAATATTGAGGTTTTTTTACGTTTGAACTGCACGTTTTGTTATTAGGCTATATTTGTACTTGAATTACGTTGCTCCGGTACATTTCGTTTAGGGGATTTATGCGAGAACATTCCATAGCTACATTCCATAGCGTTCAAAATTATATTGCAACATTCACAGTTAAGGTTATGTAGGAGGATACTAACGGTTAAGGTTAGGCATGAGGTTACTAACGGTTAAGGTTAGATATGACGTTACTGAGGTTAAGGTTAGAATTAAGGTTAGGGTTAACATTACAAAAACCGACAATCGCCTGTCTGCATGACGCAAGTAATGTAGAACAAAACCCACACAAAGTGCCGGTCTGGATTTGAACTTGCGAACACTGGCATGCAAGTCGCGGATTTATACGCCCATCCACCATCCCCGAACACCGCCCTAACAAAAACTATGCTATTTACATGCTACCTCATGATCTTCATATGTTCATATTTAACGTTATTCGAGTGTTCAATTTAGTTCCCAAAAAACGTAATTGACCCTCTCATACGTTCATATTTGACATATTTCGGTTTTACAAAATAGTTTCCTCAGAACTTATTTAATGTGATTTAGGGTAGCTATAGAGGCCTGTGCAACGTCCAAAACACACTGTGTTGCTGTTGCTGCAGCCAGGCATTTCAACAGGCAATATGTCATGGGTAAGTGCCTAATGCTCATAAGCACTTCACCAGAGAAAACTGCATGGTGGCACTGGCAATTATTCATTTACTTTCAGGAGTGTACTTCCTCTAAACTACTGTCCAACCTAATGTGAAAATCTTCATGTGCAAGACCCTGTTATCGTATCAGTGAAAGCAATTAACTATATACAGTTGTGCTTTTAAGTTTGCATACTCTGGCAGAAAATGTAACATTTCCGCATGATTTTGACAACGTAACTGTTCATGCAAAAATCTTACTGTTATGTAAGGATAGTGATCATATGAAGCCATTTATTATCACATAGTTGATAATACTTTGGTCTACTTTGTAAACCATACTGATAACAGAACTCACCCAAACGGCCCTGATCAAAAGTTTACAAACCCTTAAATGTTTGTTACAGACACACAAGGTGACACACACAGGTAAGTTAAAATTTCCCACACCTGTAGCATTGTCAATTGCAATTAGTGTCTGTGTATAAATAGTCGCTTGAGTTTGTTAGCTCTCACATGGATGCACTGAGCAGACTAGATATTGAGCCAGGGGGAGCAGAAAATAACTGTCCAAAGACCTGCATAATACTGGAAATGCATAAAATTGGAAATGGATATAAAAAGATATGGCAAATGCCAGTCAGTACTTTTTAATCACTTAACAAGAAGTAGAATATTCAGGAATCAGCTAAAGCTCCCAGAAGAATTGTTTAGGATACAAAGAAAAACCCACAGGTAACCTCAGAAGACATACAGGCTGCTCTGGAAAAAGATGGTGTGGTTGTTTCAAGGAGCACAATGTGACAATACTTTAACAAAAATGAGCTGCATGGTCGTGTTGTCAGAAGAAGCCTTTACCGCACCAGTGCCACAAAAAAGCCTGGTTACAATATGCCCAACAACTTACATACCTCAAAGCTTCTGGCATACTGTAATTTGGAGTGACGAGACCAAAATAGAGCTTTATGGTCACAGCCATAAACGCTATGTTTGGAGAGGGGTCAACAAGGCCTATAGTGAAAAGAATACCATCCCCACTGTGAAGCATGGTGGTGGTCCCTGATGTTTTGGTTGTGTGAGCTCTAAAGGCACGGGGAACCTTGTGAAAATTGATGGGAAGATGAATGCAGCATGTTATCAGACAATTCTGGCAGATACCTTGCAATTTTCAGCTCGAAAGCTGCACATGGGATGCTTTTGGACTTTCCAGCATGACAATGACCATAAGCACAAGACCAAGTTGACCCTCCAATGGTTACAGTAGAAAATGTTGAAGGTTCTGGAGTGGCCATCACAGTCTCCTGACCTTAATATCATTACGCCAATCTCGGGAGATTTCAAACATGCGATTTTTGCATGACCTGGAGGCATTTTGCCAAGACGAATAAGCAGCTATTGTGGGCAGAAATTGTGCCACCCCAAACTGAATTTGTATTGTTTAGCTTGAATTATTGAATTTTAAAACTGAATCTGAATTACATAATTTGAAATTGAATTTATTAGTTTGAAACTGAATTACAATAAAGTTGAAACTGAATGTATTATTTTGAATTTGAATATATATACTTTAACATTCAGTTCTCACATTTCAAACTCAGTTCAGAAATTCAGATTCGCTCTAAAAATTCAAGTTCAGATTTCTACTGGGACAGACATCCGGGGCCTTAAGGAAAAGCAATTGAGTGCCGATGCACAAGCTCGTCCACAGACTCCATACCAGTCTATAGCGCATCGGTTTTCACCATGTCAAAGCATGTCCAAATGAGACAGGCTTGTATAAACATATATAATATAAGACAAAACTTGACAAGCTATACAAATGATAGCAGGACTGTTAGATCTGGAAAATGTGGCACAACTTACATGCTTAAATGAAAGATTTTGGACCCAGCCATATTTCATTAACTTGCATACTCAGAACAGGGCTTGACAATTATGGCCGACGGAGCAAATAACAAAAACATGTGGTACCAGGTAAATTTGCCCGATAGAAAAGCAGAAAAGGCGAGCCGTGTAGTCGAGTCAAGCTGTTTTGTAGCAATGGAAATACTTTGAAGGCGAGTAGCGGCGAGGCGGGTAGGGTTGAGCCGGTGTTTTACAGAAATCAGACTCCCCGGACAAATTGCATTTCCCTTCGCGTGAACGCACCTCCCACATTATTAATATGCGCTGAAGTGACAAGCGAGATTAAATGCACTTCCTTTGTCCTATCCATTTATTGATTACTTTTTCATACAGCAAGCACCCAGATCCTACATGGACGCTCGTGCATCGGCACTCAATTGCTTTTCCTTAAGGCCCCGGGTGTCTGTCCCAGTAAAAATCTGACCTTGAATTTTTAGAGTGAATCTGAATTTCTGAACTGAATTTGAAATGTGAGAACTGAATGTTAAAGTATATACAGTATATTTGAATTTTCAGTGCAACTAAATTCATATTCAAAATATTACATTCAGTTTCAACTTTATTGTAATTCAGTTTCAAACTAATAAATTAAATTTCAAATTGTGCTATTCAGATTCAGTTTTTAAATTCAATTATTCAAGTAAACAATACAATTTCAGTTTGTGGTGGCACAAATTTCTGCCCGTAAGCTATACCACCTGCAAGAATTCAAGGCCTCATAGATAAACTGTAAACTGTGTTGAGAACTTGAGGGTATGAAGACTTTTGAACAGGTGTCATTTCATTATTTTCTTTGTTGCCATGTTTTCTATTATGACTGTGCTATTCTGTTATGACCTAAAGTTGAATATGCAGTGTTGTAGTCAAGATCACCTAACCCGAGAACAAGACAAGACCAAGACCAGAGTGTATCGAGACCAAGACAAGACTAAGACTTTTAGGGGCCGAGACCAAGCCGAGACCAAGACCGAGGGAGGGCGAGACCGAGTCAAGACCAAGACCAGCGCCCCACACTACATGACACAATAAAATGTGAAACATGATCAAAAGAGCTTCTCAAATTGATCTGAAAAATCCACATTCCCATGAAAACACTGATATTAAACACTGAAAGCTGAAATAAACTTAACCATCTTTATTCAATACTCCTGGGTGACTTCCATCATTTAGTACAGAATGTAAAACAATTATTCATTGTTCATCACTAAAGTCTCCACTTTTCTCGACCTTTTATAAACAATACATAAAGTTGTGTTGTTTTTAAACCAACAACAATCCTTTTTTTCTAAACCACATACCTAAATGTGTAAAAAAATGCCAAACATTCGACAATAAAAATGCAGAAAAGCTGTGTATTGTAATGAATACAGTAATTCTATGTGAAATGTTGATGTTTAGGAATAAACACAACATAATATAAATCAATTGTATTTTGGCCATCACATGTTTCAAATAGGTAAACAAGGAAGTTAAATGTTTGATATGGTATGAGCCAGAGAGTTTGTGCTGGTAAAAAATAATATATTTGATCTGCAACTGTAAATTGGAACTTAAAAATTAGCTCTCTGAAAGTAACGTGCCATACAATAACCTATTTAATTGAGTCATTTCTCATATAAGTTGAGGCGCATTACTCAGTATCCAATCTCTGCTCATATCTATAGGTTAAACCAAACGAGAGAGCAGCACCTCGGCGCGTAGCTTTAATGTCGGGAGCTGTATGCAGCTGACATTAGCTAAGGTCGATGTAACTTAACATTAGCTACACACGCGCAGCAGTTTGTCTACATTACTCCTTTATCAAAAAAGACTATGGTGGGACAAAAAATCGCTTTGGGGCAGGAGCATCGATAAGAGGACTTGTTAACATCACGGGCATACAATATTGATGGTTCATAAAACTTAGAACCCAGAGCCGTATACAAAGATGGATTTATATATGGCTCTGTTAGAACCGGTTCTCGAGTGGAACCCATTTTCAATCCCCATCCGAGGCAGGTTGCTAACGTTAGCTAGCCAGCTTTCCTAAACATCACTCTTACACATAGCTTACCTTTCTTTGTGCTTCCTTTTGTGACGATAAAAGTTTGAAGTATTCCCCACCATCTCTGAAATCTAAGCACTGCAGTATACAAGAAGCTGTATGCTTTCTTCTGGATGTTGTTTTACAAATATATTATATAAGATTTTTGTAGCCGAATTGTATTACTGAAGATTTTGCAGACATCTTCTCCCGCTCCCAGACAAATACAGCTCACTTTCTTGGGAGTGCGAGTGAAAGGGGGCGGGGATGGGTGACAGCGGTAACAAAAATACATAATTAGCCATGAGTCACGTTATTGCTTGGATCGTAGTCAGTACCTTTTACATCCAATAAAAGCAAAGATGTTAACAAAAATAGACAATATACTGGCAATTTAGTGATATTTCCACAGTGATGGTCTTGACTGGTCTTGAAAAAAAGTCCTCAATGACCGAGTCCTCAATGTCTGTGACCGAGACAAGACCAGTACAAATGCGGTCGAGACCGAGACGAGACCGAGACCATCAAAAAGTGGTCTCAAGACCGGTGTCGAGACCAAGACCGGTCTCGAGTACTACAACACTGATATGAATCACATGACAAATGAAAATATATTGTTTTGCCTGCTCTCTCATGTATTCTCTGAAACTGGTACATCATGGTATGTAAACGTTTGGGCACAACTGTAATCGGCTGTCGTCTATAGCAGTGGTTTTCAACACTCACCTCAGGGCACTTCAGTCATTCCACAGTTTAGCTGCAGCCACTAATCTACAGAGTTTCATACTTATCTTTATTCAAGAGCACGTTCTTTCAATTTGAGAGCATTTTTTATTAGTATTACATTCAGATTTTGTAATAATTCCTTTCAAAACTGGCTCTCACACTCAAATAGCCACTGCTCGCGCTTGGATTTGCTGTGCTTCTGCTCAAACTTTATGCTTGGACTCAGATATGTTGTTGCTTGGACAGATTTCCTGCTCTCAGCTTCAAAACTTCTCCTCGCACTCAGGCTGCTTCTGTGCGCTTCTGAATCGACTCCCGGATTTGTCCTGCGCTCTCAGATTTTTTTGTGTTACAACAACCCTGTCAAAATTCACCAACCAATAGAATTCCAGGTGTAGGGTTGACCACAGAAATGATCACTGCCCCGTTGAGGGTTCATTCATTTTTTCTACAACAATTAAAAGCCAAGAATATTATGATTAATGGCTATTATCTCATGCAGCAAATATGAATTTATCAATTAAATTTGAAGAAAGTAATACAGCGCCATTAAAATAGCAAAAACTTACTTGACGATCCATGGTGGCCGGACTGCTCCTGTCCTCCTGACTGTCATGAACGAGACGTTGTTCTCCGCTCTCCAGCACACCAATGGGGCCAATGTTTTATTTGATTTCATTAATGTCTTTCTCATTTGCTTTAATGTAATTACTTATGTATGTGTTTAAAGTTAAATATTACTGTGTATTTGTACAACTGTAATGCTAACTGAGAGCATTTCTAATTAATATTACATTCAGAATTTGCTATAATTTCCAATGCTTTTTTATATGTACTTCTGTTGACTTATTAAAATAAAAAAATACAAATGATGTATAGGTATAGGTATATATATATATATATATATATATATATATATATATATATATATATATATATATA
>JACXGM010013556.1:0-22909 GCA_016801145.1 Umbra pygmaea | reverse complement strand
GAGAGAGAGAGAGAGAGAGAGAGAGAGAGAGAGAGAGAGAGAGAGAGAGAGAGAGAGAGAGAGAGAGAGAGAGAGAGAGAGAGAGAGAGAGAGAGAGAGAGAGAGAGAGAGAGAGAGAGAGAGAGAGAGAGAGAGAGAGAGAGAGAGAGAGAGAGAGAGAGAGAGAGAGAGCAGGTCAGGAGCTATAAGGGAGGGATTGAACCTTTGTCTCAGACCGATTTGACCAGGGGGGCAGGGGGACTCATTTTGCCAGTGTCTCTGAGTGATTGCACACATCGGCAGGGATCTGACACAGACAGACAGATCCCAGGAGCAGTGAGGGCCTGCTGGCCTTACAACACTGCAGCCCGCTGCTGGGGCCACAGGACAGATCTCAGCCATGCCTCTTCTAGGGAAGCAACACATCAGACAGCCAGGTCTCACACCGTACATCACAGCACATCGATAAATGGAACATGGATTGTATAGAAGAACAGATACGTGTACACATGATGGATGGATATACTGTCAATATTAGATATAGATAGATATAGTAGATAATAGATGATGGATGGATAGTTAGATGGGTAGATGGATGAATGGTGATGCCTAAAGGCCGTCAGATGGCTCAGTGGTTACGGATTCAGACTTGCAGTCCGAAGTTTGCCTGTTTAATTTCCGACGTGAATGTCGATGTACTTAATGTAAGTCATTCTGCATAAGAGCTTCTGGTAAATTAATAAAACATATGAAAATATAGAGATAGATAGTTATATATACAGCGGGTGAAATACGTATAGAACACGTCACCATTTTCCTTGGTGAAAGGTGCTATTGACATGAAATGTTCATCAGATGTTGGTAACAACCCAATTCATCCATACATAAAAAGACACCAAAACAAATAAGTTTCAATTGAAACTTTGGAAATATATTTACTGAGAAAAACGGTGACGTGTTCAATACATATTTCACTCACTGTAAATGATAGGATAATAAATAGATTATAAATAGATGATTGGTGAACAATGGATGTTGGCAAGATGAAAAGGCAATGCTAAATGTAGATGGAAAGATGAATTGTGAAGGATTATATAGAAGGTTTCCTTGTTATGGTAAATTAACAGAACAATAACCAATAAGTTTCGTAGATATATGCAATGTAATGTAGCAATACAATGAGAAGAGTCCACACATTGCATTTGAGGTTCCTGTATACTATAAGCAAGACAAGATCTGTTTCAAGGGTCAGCGATTAGTCATGATATCCAATAGAATGTCTAGAAGTGGTTGTTATGGTTTCTATAAAT
The DNA here is from genome assembly GCA_016801145.1 of Umbra pygmaea. Lineage (NCBI taxonomy): Eukaryota > Metazoa > Chordata > Actinopteri > Esociformes > Umbridae > Umbra > Umbra pygmaea. Next base: position 21,620 of record JACXGM010013556.1, on the reverse strand, counting down.
GTTACTCTGTATTGTCTGTTCTTTCCTAAAAGCTATGGATCTCGTGAACACGATGCAGTAAAGACAAAATGTATACAATATTGGGAAAGGGACTTTATTGAAATTATGGAAGAATTATTTCATGGTAAAAGGAGGTTGTTCCTTTCAGAATGGGACCGACAGGGTAGCTTAATTAAGAATGCAATGATGTCAATTGAAATGCAATGTGAGCCGAAGCCAGTATGACCAAATGGGAGAACTATACCAAGGTACAGTATTTATCTAAGGCCATTTGCCTCAGCAAGGAGGTGAGACTGCAGCCAGCCATTCGGGCCTTGGAAGAAAGAACTTACAAGAGACCCCAGACTAATTGTCACCATAAACCTGTTGAATGTATGTTGAATCCAAAGGCAGCTATTGGTTAAAATCTATTAGGCCAGTAGCTTATCAGTATTAAGTTCTTGTAAATGATGTCTTGCTGTCTATATAATTGGCTTTTGTTCGAGAGCTTGAATCATGACACAAACTCAGTTTTAACACAAAATTAAAGCCTTTGCTTTTTCTACACATTCTCTGGGCCCTGAGTTAATAAATTAATGACTAAATGCATTAAAATATGCCTGGAGATGCTTTGAGAGGGAAATATTATTGGTGGTTGGAGATGGATGAAAGATGGATGAGGATGGGTGAACATAGGTGGGTGATTGGATGGATGTATGGTCTCTACCCATCTTCCGGAATCGTCTGAAATCCTTTTTAATGAGTACCTAAATTAGTTCCAACAGTTTAATGTTTATTTGCACGGCCTTCATTTTACGGGATTTGCCATTTAGTAATTCAATGATTAGAATACCCTCAGTATAGAGTTGTGGTTGTTTCGAAAACCCTTTTTCAAATGCACGTACTGTTAGTCGCTTTGGATAAGAGTGCCTATTAAATGATTAAAATGTACATGTACATGTTGATGGGACAGACAGATGGACAAACTGACATACAGACGGACGAAAGGAGGGACAGAAATAAACACGCCTGTCGGTGGTGGGAAGCGACGGAGATGAACATGGGTGGGCAGATGGAGAGGTTGAGAGGTGCAGTCCAGTCAAACCTCTCTTGCATGTCACAAGAAAGACTGCCACGTCAGTAAACACAGATGGCCGATAAAAGTTTAGCATGGGACTGGAAGTACAATTACAGCAAGACACAAGGCATAGCAGAGTTCCACAGAACAAAGTCCTTGATGGGCATCCATCACAGAGCGTCACTCTGGAGGTGCTTGATGAACTGGTCTGTCTGCAGCGAGGCTGGCGCGTCAGGATGAACAGTGTGTGTGTGTGTGTGTAAGAGGGGGGACCTCCCTTTTAGGAGAAGTAGCACTAAACACCCCCCCCCCCCCACTGCCACAAGGCCCCCGCTGGCCGGTCGGCCAACATGCAGACAGCTATGCCTCCATGACGAACGCTCTACCTCTTTAATGAGTCCCAGTCACAGCTGAACACACCACTGTGCTTTACCTCTCCCAGAGACAGACAGAAGGGACTAGCCAGGATGAATAGCTGCCAGCCTTGGAACATCGCAAAACCGCACCAACAACAGAGAAACTGAGTCCTTTTAAAGTCTTACCGTTGTATGTTATTTGTCATGTCTGTTTGTTTTCGTGAATGCTGTGCCTGTGCTTTGTCATCACAGGCAAAATGGACACCTGTGGTTTGATCGCAGCTCAACCCTCGATTCGTTACAGTCACCTCTTTACCACCTGTTCCAACAGGCCATCAAATGGTCACGAAAGAAAACAGCACCTTCTAGTTGACACTCAAACAGAACCTTCTGGCACTGGAGGACAAGACACTTTACCGTATTATGGCATTGGCACACACAGTATTCCCAGTCAGTACTTTTCTTATACACCTGTCATGGCGATATCACGTTGGAGTTGTCGATGTAAGTGTTTGTCACAGAGCGTGATGCCAGATAAAATGTCACACAGTCACTTTACCCCCTCCCTGTCACTCAGCGTGGTCTGCCCTGAAGGCCCAATGATAGAGAGGCACAGCAGAGGTGGGTGTAGCTTGTTCCGGATGAAGGTGATTCAGTCCTTGAGGGATCTTTAGTTGTGGCTTGAGAAATCTATAGTGTGCAGGAATTTCGTGCCAATTCCTTTTAGACTGACACACGCAGACAAAATAAGTGCCACTGATCCAATGATATGGTGTTTATGTTGTGTAGTACGTTTTGGTCATGCCAGGCAAGCAGTAACGCAAATATGACCTGGCTTGTAGTGAAGCGGCAGAGCTAAACACACAGCAGGGGAACCCCGACAGGAGACAGTAGAACCCCTGCCCCCACTGCAGGCACATCACAACACATCCCCTTAAGAACGGCTGATACGCAATAGACTGCTTTCCAAAATGGATACTGCCTTTCTAAGCACTATCTCCCATCGCCCCATCACACAGCATTCAAATGTAATTCAGCCCTTAGCCTCTATCTCCTATGGGTGTGTGGTTTGCTGTGCCAGTGAAATGAAAGGAGGCCTCTCTAATAACAGTGAATTTAATACCAGCACTAGTCCCTTAATGAGAGACGCCTGTGTCTGCTCTAGGCTCATATCCACAGCCCCAGCAGGAGGCAGCGTGTGAGCAAGCGAGGGATGGTGGGAAGGATGAACGGAGGGACGAAGGGGGAGAATAGTGGTTAAAAATCTCCTATTAGCACCACTTTCTGGGTGAGCGTGCCCCATCTCCGGGGGGGCGTTTGGTTTGAGGCAAACACGCAGTGGTGTGTTGGTACGGAGCGGGGCAGATGCGTGCCCTCACCTCAGCCCTGCTAGGGCTCCCAGGGTGCCTTGCGTTAATAACACGAAGAATTACTAAGGGCTTATTAGAAAACAGCAAGGAGGAGGAAACGAGTTGAGAGACAACTTGCCAGAATTAGAGCCTGCTTCAAATGGAATGCAATGAAAAACGATATAAAACGAGGCAACATTAAACGAATTATAGGGAAAGCGTACAATTTCCCTCAGACTATTTGAGTGTATATGTGTGTGCACATGCACATCCGTTGTTAATTGTGTTAATGAAGGCATAACATCTAACTAGAATGATATGGACGTTGGCGGTCTACAATTAGGCCACATTCCTTTAGTGATTACCATGTCGACTGTGCTAAAAAATGAATCTAAACAAAAACAAAGCATTGCAATCATCTGTGCTGTAATAGTGTTGGCTGCACGGTCCCCTGAGTGTTTGCTAAACAGACTGATTGCAGTGGAGATTTGAATATTTAATAACAGGAAAGGATTGGAGAAGAGCTGTGTCAGGGGAGAACAACAATCCGTTTGGACTCACTGGGCAAATGAGGGAAACTAGACTGAGCTCATTGAGTGGCTCCCTCTGGTATTGATACATTTTAAATGAATTTTGGGGAATAGCCATGAATGCACTTCAGTATGGAAGAGTAGAGTGTCTCGTCGTCATACAGAAAACCTCTCCTAATGTGAGCACACACACACACACACATCTAAATAAATGTCTATTCAGCCAGCTCTGTTATGAGATTCTCTGTAAGCTACATATAATAGATGTTAGTGAAATTACACAAAAGCACTGTGCTTTTCAACATAATGGCCTTCTCAATACCTAAAGTACGTCACATGCGAAAACATACATTACACAATTCCTACGTACATACATAAACATGAACACACACACACACCAATGTAACCTAAGTGTCTACTGTAAAGGACACCAAATTTGATTAGCTTATGGTAATTTGGGCAAATTCTTTGCCTTTTTTATTTAACCAGATATGCTCACAGATGTGCAAGTTACCCATGCCATGGACAATAACACACCCTCAACAGCTTGGATGGTCCTTTTCCTCTTTGGTCCGGAGAACACAATGGCTATTTAGTCCGATTTGAAATGTTGACTCGTTAGACCACAAAACACTTTTCCACTGTGGTACTAACCATCTCAGATGAGGCCAAGCCCAGAGAAGTCAGCGGTGCTTCTTGTCAGTGTTGTTGTATGGCTTCGGCTCTGCATAGTCAAAGCCTTAACTTGCATCTTTGGATGGAGTGGTGAATGGTGTTGACTGACAAACGTTTCCCAAAGTATTCTGGACATAGCATGGGTAACTTTTATATCTGTGAGGGCACCATTAATTCAGAAATTAGCTGCCATCCAGATGTTGTCTTTTCCAAAGATGTCCCTGCATTTTCCTGCAGGACAACACCATACCATGTTCTGCCTGGATTACAAGTGCATGGTTGAGTAAGTAGAGAGTACGGGTGCTAGCATGGCCTGCCTGCAGTCCTGACCTGTCTCCGATTGAGAATGTGTGGCACATTATGAAGCACGAAATAAGACAAGGTGATGTTACACAGTGGTGAACAGTCGACTCTCCCAACTTTTTGAGTTGCAGTCATCAGATTTGAAATTAGTATATTTTTTAACGAATAAATTAAATTCACAAAGTAAAACATCACATGTTAATACTGTGTTTTCAGTAGTACATTGTGAATTAAATTTTCAAATGACTGTCTTTGTGTTCCATACTGTCACAACTTTTTTGGAAATGAAGGGAATAAACAGTAATAAACTTTATAACATATGATTGATATAACATAATGTAGCATCACAGAAAATCTAACACATGCTAATGTTGCCAACTAGAATAACAAATCCTAATATATTCTACATTACCATGCAAATGCTAGCAGGAGTGCAGAGTTCCATGTCAGGAAGACTAGCACAGAAAGGTGCCCTGAAATGTGCCTGGGATGCACTGCATATAGGTAAGGGTAAAAGTTAGTGTAAAGTGAGGGTTATGGTTGTTTTTATTGGATGGTGCATACTGTATCTTTAACCTGGGCGGAGTTGGATTAACATCAGCCTATGAGGCAGCAGTTCTTTCCCGGCACATTTCAGGGCACCTTTCTCCTTTCTGTGCTAGGCCCCCTGACATGGTTACACAAGTGCTAATTAGATACAAATGTGGGAGGTTACACATTTGTCATCTATACAAACTTAATTTAATTCAAAAGTGCCTGATCAACCACAAAGAGTTATCAGTTGTCAAGTGTGACTTGGTGACACATGCTTGCTTTAAAAAAAATCAAGAAAAATGAGGTTTGTCAGAGAAGAATCACAATTACTGGAACAATGTGCTCTGGACAGATGACAGATGGTGGAGTTGTTGGGTCATACCAACTGTAAAACAAAGCTGGGTGGTCTGTATGGGGAGGCTGCCCAGGAAAAAGTTTTACGGCCCAGGCAGATTTAGGCCCCTGTTATTCCTGATGTGTCCAGTAGGGGGAGAAGGATATTTTTCCTGTCTTCGGCACGTTACCAAATTAATATATTTCGATTGGAAGCATCTTGATGTAGCAGTTCAGTAAAGACTGAAGGTATTCTTAATATATTTTAGATGGGCTTAACAGTAAGGTTTCAGACGGTTAAGGTTAGGGTTTGGAATGATATAAAGTAAAAATCACCTGTCTGCATTGCACTGCGATGGAGAACAAAACACACACTAGGTCTGCGTCTCAATACGCATAGTATGCATACTATATAGTATGCCAGACTACGATTAGTATGTCCCACGGCTAGCATACTCGCTTATTATATACTTTACCACCACGTGCGCAGTACGTACTTTTAGTATGTAGTATGCATATTGGGATTCAGTCAAAGTATCTGTCTGGATTTGAACTCCCAAAAACTGGCATGAAATATACTACAGCCTCCCCCTACTGGACGCATCAGGAACTACAGGGGCGTAAAACTGTCTGGGCCGTAAAACTGCCTGGGCCGTGTATCTGTCTACCGGCTCCAGGTCTGCAGCCTCCCCCTACTCTGGGTGGTGGCATTTTGGGTTTTGGTTGCATTGCTGGCCAACTTGCTATCATTGAGTAAACCATGACGTCCTTCAGTTACCAGAGTATTATTGAGTCTTATATGAGACCTTTCAAAACGTTTAGGCCGAAACTGAACTTGGATCTTGCAGCCAGACAATGATTCAAAACACAGTAGCAACAACAAAATGGCAAGAAACAAGAAATGGATGGTTCAAGACAAAGTCCAGATTTCAGGAGTGGGAAAACAATCCTCTTTACGTAATTGTACATTTTAGGGTTTAGTCTTTAACACTATTGCCCTCTTGGGCTGGATAAGGCACAAATGACAGACCAGTATGACCACAACTGAAGGGTTTAAAAAAGTTTGGACAGACAGGGGCACAAATGCACAGTGATGTTACATACTGTAGGCTTCATGTTATAGCTTGACTATCGTTTTCTGTGTGTCTGGTTCAAAATAAAGCGAGGAAATAAACACTGAAAGCTTAAATCAACTACAGAGACTATAATTAATTATATGATAAAAGCAAGTCCACTAATGATTGAATCTATGCCCCAAGTAACCTTACAGGTCAGCATTGTCATGCTCACACAACTGCATTAATATTATTATAAGCGTCTCGCCAGAATCCATAATGACATACATAAAGTAGCTAGATACCACAATATATGTGTAGTTACAGGGCTAAATAACAAGGTACTAGGAATATTATACATTACAAATCTGATGCTAGGTGTCAGAAGAAAGTTGACAACAAAAACTGAGCTACAGTAAGCAAGATTACATTTGCAGGCATGCCAACATTTGCATGAAAAATGCAGAATGAACAAGTCTTCAGGGGAATTGGACATGGGGAATTGAGAATTGGGAAGGGAGAAAATAAAATAAATTATTTAGTGGTTATTATTAACTGATATTTATTCTCGTTATACATCCTAGCCTTTTCTACAAAGGGTAATGAATGAAACAAAAATGCTGTGCCCCAAAGCTCATGGGTGTGTTACCACAGCTAAATATGAGAGGTACAGATAACTGCCAGTCACTGCAATAGTTTTGCAAACCTGCAGTCCAAATTATAGGCATTCCACTATTTGCTCTATTCCTCTACCACTCTTTACATACTGTACTGTATACACAGTCACAACATGTCAGCATATCCCTGGGTGACCTCAGTCCACCCAGGCACACCCGTGACTAAGTCCTTATGTTAACATTATTATAGAGATCATCAGAATTCAAACAAGAGGCTAAACCCTTTAACAAAGCGTCTCAGCAGACTTCGTTTTGACAATAAAAAAATGAAATAAAAGTATTTTATAGTAAAAAACAAATTGGGTTGGTGCATACAGTACAAGTCTGGGTTAGTGCATACTTCCCATACACTATTGCGCACATAGCTCTAAAGGTCGGAATCATAAAGAGTTTGTTTAAATTACTTTACATATGTATGCCTTCCTAAAAACACTCAGATAAATACTGTAGACATACAGTAGACATAAAAGGCCACGAAGAATAGTAAAGTAGGCGGTATGAATCAAACAGCATTCCATTCAATAAAATATGCCTCCAAATATGATTGCATGAGGTTGGAAAATAATTTATTCAGCAGGACAAATAACATGGCATTAATTTAGGCTAAATTATGAGGCTATTATGGATTAGAGGCCTATTATTGTTTGTTGAAAATATTAGTTTGAAAAACAGCATATTTCTCAATGTAATACACTTTTATCTTTAGCAAAGTTTTACTTTTCACAGGTCAAGCGAGTAACCATCATGCACTTATAATTTTACACTACATGGCACCTTCTGTCATGCTCGGAAATGTGGATTGTGTTATACATTTAATGAACCTCATTGCAGCTTGTTTCCCGCAGGTTTAAGAGATGAATCTGACTATTTGGGTAATTAGGGGTGCAAATTGTAGAGACAGATCGAGCACTGATGCTAAGAACAACTGATATTTATCAATTGGGATTTACTACCGGTGTGCACAAAATGGTCATAGGATTGTTTGATTAATCCCACTTTATTTGCATACGCGCATTCTTGATTCTCCACATAAGTACAAATGTAGGATTTTTTTACGCAAGCTTGATAAATGAGGCCCCAGCTGTCTGATGTTTGGAAAGCATTTAATTTGGTTAAAACCACTGGTCAATCCATGGGTATGTAAAATGCAGAACATGCTGCACATTTTTTTTAATATGAAGGCAAGTCGCATCTTCTTTCCAGTGCACACACTTTATACAAAACATTGTTGCAGCTCGCATTAAAGTAGCTACAAGCCTTTGTAACAATTTGAATTTATTGAAGCAAATGACTTTCTGACATGCAAAAATATCTACTATTTACTGTAAATCGTTGTTTTTCCTTTTTTAACTTTATTGTAGTTAGCGGTACATACTTGTCAAGTTTGTATAATTTGATTTGCCTACTGAGTGTCTTCTCATGTACTCAATAAAAACACATAATTAACAATTATCTGGTTGGATCCCAATTATTTGATATTGTACATTGTGTTGTTATTCATACAGACACTAGTTAGTGATTATTTTCGCCAGTGAGACTGGGCTACTCAGACAAGAAAAAATTACTTAAATGTATAGGCAAGTTTGTATATTGAAATTTACGTTGACCACAGGTTTTTTGTGTACGCACTAACATTAATGTAGATACTCCGCTTTGGGAATAGTTGGTTTTGTTTTATCTAATCAGCACTGGGGGTTGGGTGTTTAACATTTGTAACACAATGACTAGCTGAGAGCCCAACAATGCAGGTCTGGGCGAGGCGAGATTACGTGTCACCTTTCTACAAAAACGATGCGCGCTTTGTAAGGGTGCGCGCAATGCTTATATTCTTTTACACAAAACAAGATTTCTGCGTGATGTACAAGGGTGCGCGTTAATCTCGGGTGCGCGCTTTATGCGCTATATATAAAATACGGGAAACTTCATTATGCTCCCCAATGCGAAGGGTCACGTCTGCTGCAGAGCAGTAATCCCATCGGTTTGGACCAATCCAGACGTGCCGATTGGATTATACAATTGCAGACATCTGAGCTGGTGCACACTATTCATAGTGAGTCATTGTATTACAAATGAACGCAGAAAACCGTGAAAAACATGACCATCTCGATGGCCCCACACAACCCCCAAAATATAAGGACAAAAGAACTGTGAAAAACAGGACCATCTCCAGAGGCCCTTCCCACCTAGGAGACCCCAATGCAAAGTGTATCTTGCGACTATGACAGATACGCCCCTGACCCAGGACGCACTGACTGAAACGCCCCTGACCCAGGACGCACTGACTGAAACGCCCCTGACCCAGGACGCACTGACTGATGCAATTCGCCTCCCCGCAAAGTCATATTAGATGTATCTGAGCAGTTCAGTGGAGCTATACTTTGTATCAATTCATTTCCTACAACTTTTATTCACATTTTAAGCACAACTCACATGTGTGTAAAATGGTGGGAATATGCACGAATTACGCATGAACTGGAAATGCCCAATGCACATTGAAATGACGTTGTAGGAGCACTTGTTTCACTGATAAAAATAATGAACCGAATGACCAGCAGCTGAGACAGTGCGAAAGAGGATTGAGCAGAAGTGTCTGGGAATGATCAGTTAACTTTCCATTAGCCAAAGCCAAACAAACCACTTGTTAGGTACATGCTGTCAGCTAAATATCATGAATAGGCCTATTATGAACAGTAATGTTATTGACAATTAATGTTTTAGATTTGTGTTGTCTGATTAGTATGTTAGATTATAGCTATTGCTAGCAAGACATTTTGATGACTGCAGCATATTGTATTATGCCTCATGCTAAATAGATTATCAGACAATTTATTTAGTGAAATTGGGAATGATAGGACATCAGGCCATATTGTACTATTGTATAGTAATTGGATTCATCACAATAGTTTATAATTTTTCTCACTGCTGGTTTATTTTTAGGATCGTATAGAGCAAAGTGAGACCTACAATTGAAACGTCAGCCAGGTAGGACACCTGCTATAGAGTGGATTTGCATAGGCTGCATAAAATCAATAGTTGGCTTCAGTTTTATATAATTCATTGTTTTGACTGGAATTGTGTTGGACATAATAATAGCAGCATTTAAATTGCATTTGAAAAAAATGCTTTAATTATGAGCACCCTTGGAGCATTTAGGGTTAACTGTCGTGCTCAAGGACAGAATAATTATATTTACCTTGTCAGATCAGGGATTAGATTTATAAAGGGCACCTTTACTTTGTTCCTGCGTTTAGGGGGCATAAAAGCATACCCACTTATCCAGGCACTGCTACACCATTGGGCAAAAGAGGTTGTTCAGAGTCACGTGACTCAACAGAAATGAGTGTGACAACTCCCCAACAAGAACTAAATGAAGGCCAGGAGCAGCCTCAGCAAGGTACCTGACCATGTACAGTAGCTTTTTCCTAAAGAGCAGGCTGCTACCCTTCCCTTAACCACATAAAACACCTACATTAACAATAACTATTAACAATAACTTTAATAACAGTTGATTCCGATATGAGGGAATAAGGGGAGTACTGGCAATTTTTTTCCACTTCAAGCACTATGCATACACTGTAAAAAAAATCCTGTTGTTTTTACGGAAAAAAACTGGCAGCTGTGGTTACCAGAACAATACTGTAAAAAACACATCAAACCGTAAACACACTTACGGAATTACATGTAAATTTAACATTAAAACATGTATATTTAACATTGGATTTCAGTAATATTAACATCATTGTTACAGTGAAGTGAACAAGTTTGTTGAGTAAACTTAACAGTTTAAACATGTAATTTAACAGTCTGTAAAATAAATTAGAATTGAATGTGACAATAATCCAATTTAAAGAATAATGATCCACATATATTTAGTACTAATCAGAATCTGTATATCCAAAGTTGTAAAATTTTACCACTCACAACCTGCATTCATAAGAACTACAATAGTGAATCAACCCCTTCAGAACTATGACTAGCTAAACTACATTGATGGGAATACACTTCTCAGTAATGGTTGGAATAAAGATAATGACTTTATTAGGTTTGAAAAGTAAAGATTGTTATTATAATTTACTAATCAAACATAAAGTGTTCAATGCATAAATGCTTGAAGTACAAAATATATTAAAACAAACTTTTCTGAAAAACAAAACGTGCAGCAAAGCATTCTGGGAAATCTTATAGAATGTTGGCTATTACGTATATTTTACCGCATATTTCCGTTATAAACACAGTGCAAGAGTATATTTAACAGTGTAGTAATGTATTTTTAACAGAAAAGAGATGATAAATTAAATTACTGTGTTTCACTGTTACAGACACTTTGTTCAACCATTTTTGAGTGTACAGTATTTTACCGTGATGATTTGACAGTTTTTCACTGTGAAATCTACAGACATTTTTTACAGTGTACCTAGCCTGATGAGATAGACATGAGTAAATTTTTTGGTAAAATATAGATAAAGGTGTAACTTTTGTAAAAGACAAGGGAAGGTTCAAGCAAACAGTGGGACATTTCTTTTATTGATACCCAGAATTTGACCAGCCCCATATCCCAATTAATAATTAATAAAGTCCCATACAGTTATGGTAATTACTGCGAAAGGTGTTAGCAATTTTCCATTTAATGTGTTGAATACTGAAATGATAAAAAAATGTGAAAGCGTTCATTTTGGTGTAAACTTTCTGTAGGTAGTGTAGGTATCCCAAGATAAAAATATATAAAAATGAATTTGAGAACATGGTGAAATGTGCCTTAACCATCACTGTGCATGAAATACAAATGCTATAACCTATTTCAAACACTTAGCTACACATTCACCTAGATATACGTACCAAGGTTAAGAGCTTTTTTCTTAGCTGTTTTCTTAGCTGTTGTAAATTGGCAATATATAATAATCTAATTACATTAGCAAAAAAATTATAAGAACAATAAGGTATCTACCTTATTGTTCTTATAATTTTTTTGCTAATGTAATTATATTATTATTATTTTTTATTATGTCATACTCATACACCCTAATACCATCACTGCCCAGTGGCCCCCTTAAAAAAATGTTTTTTAACCATGAATCATATTCAACACAAAAAAATACAAGATTATTAGAAATATAAAATAAAAACATTAGGAAAAAACTATTTTTTTAAGAGATTAAAGCTGTGTAGATGTCAATTTAAGGAAAAGGACAACTAACCTATTTCAAGTACAGTTAATTTCTAAAACACATGTAGTATATACAGATATATAACACCAGAGGCGTTTCCAGCATTGACGGAAATCCGGGGCTTAGCCCAGACCATTTTATGCAAATACGGGGGATCACTCAGAGATTTTTTTACAGTAACACTTTGCTTTCAGTCAAAGCACATCTTAATTGTGTGAGACTTTCCAGATGGATGCATCTTAAAATAGTTGAACATAATATAAACTGTTGTGTATTGGTATATTACATTTAAAGTCAACAAAACAACTGTCCTAAAGAGTTCAATCTCTTTTCACCTGCTCCTGTTGCTCTCCCTTCTCATCAAGTCTTGTTGTCTCTTTCTCTCCTTCCACCAGAAAGCTAACAGAGAGACAAAAGGTGTTAAATGTTAACATTAGTTTAACATTATGCAAACACACATACACTCTCTCAACAAAAATACACACATTCAACATACACTATTCACCTCTTGCTGTCAATCTGGTGCCTTTCTCATTACTTGTTGTTAATTTCACTCTCTCATCGCTTGCTGTTGTCCCTCTCATTGCTTACTGTTGTCCCTCTCATTATAATCACTAATATAAATATAAGCATTAACATAATATGTTTATGGTATTATACAAATATTCTCCTGAAGTTTCCTAATATAAATGCCTATCCTATAATGAGGGACTATTAAAGTGATTCATCATGCACAAACCTTGACTTGGTGTAGCTGTATTTTAAATGCTTGAATTACACACATTTAATAAAAAAACGTGACAGCAGAAAGCAATATTTACAACCTTTGAAAATATATGTACTATACTTTCATTTATATTGTATTAACATGGTATAATGTATAACAGCCGCGGTCAGTGAATCTTAATTGGGGAAGACAGGCTCGTATTACGCTCAGAACCGGAGTGAATGGAATGTGTGCAAATCAAAAAAACAATTGGTTTTGTTCGTTGCACACCATTCCATTCACTCCGGTGCCGAGGGTAATACGAGCCCGTCCTCCCCAATTAAGATCCACCGACCGCGGCTGATGTATAAATGTTTGTAATTTGAGCAATCTGCGTGGAAGAAATGCTTTGACCCAACACTACACCCGCTCACTAGCTAGACTTTCCATCCCCTCAGCAATTTTCTGAAGGAACCCGTCTGACCTCCGTTACTTACCTAAACCACTTAAAAACAAAACAGTTGTCTAAAAGATAATGTTGTTTAAAACTTAATTAACCTGCTAGTATTTATTTTTTATTAAGTAAACAAGGTAAACTGTACAGAAAACCATGAGTGTAGTGTAAGCAACCCGGTGAGTCTCCTGTACACTTTTCTAGAAATGGGCACACTTATCTCAAAATGTGTAGCCGTTATCTTCAAATGCGATGCTTTATTTTTGTTGTTAACTCGCACTAAACTAACGTTGTTAGTTGGTGTCAACGACTGTGCTAGCTCCTCCCCTACCTGTTGCCTATTCAACAGAGGAAGAAACGGATTAGCCAATAGGCTACCGACAGCAAAGAAATATATTCTATAGGCTAGATTATTTAAAAAAAACTATGTCTATTTTACAGGCTGTATGCAGTATGTGCAAAGGCAAGGCAGAATGAAATAAGGCAGTTTATGATTCAGATAAGGTATTGCGCGGGTTCATATTTGTCAGTCATCTTTGCAAAATACATTCGGGGCTAGACTCAAAACATTCGGGGCCGAAGCCCCGGCAAAATTGGCTGACGCCGGGTCTGCATAACACATTCAAATAGTATTGTTGTGGAACTCAAAATGTTAACTGTACTGGTATTAATCTATGCAAATCAGATAATTAGTAACAATAATTAGCAACCAAAAAAACAAAAGTGTATCAGTATGCGATTCCTAAATTCTCATATTGACATCGTTTTCAACCTGCCAATATATACAGAAGTTCGTCATCTAATTTTGAGGCACTCATACTGCATCAATATACCTTACATTAAGTGAACATGTAAAGGACTATTACAGATGGAGAGTGGTGCTAGACCATTTAAAATAGTGTGAAAAGGCAGCCACATTCTTCTGTGCAATACAGTGGGGAAATCATGTATTTGTTAATTAATTAATTATTTAAAAATCATGCAATGTGATTTTCTGGATTGTTTGTAGATCTCACACAAATTGAAAGGTTGTGCCCATAAATACATGAATGCAATTGTGTATTCCGTGGTTCAAGAAATAACAAAGCTGTTCTCATCACAGGATGCATAGCATAGTGGACTGTCAAATAGAGGTTTCAGGTTCGAAACAAGACTGTGGTTACATTTTGTGGACATTAAACAAACAAACGAACATCACATATTTTAAAGTGTCAGAAGTTACAGTAATATTTTTACAGCTTACACTGACAAAAGGTGTTTGGCAATCACTAAATCACAGCCCTAAATCACATTAAATACGTTCTGAGGGAACTATTTTGTAAAACCGAAATATGTCAAATATGAACGTATGAGAGGGTCAATTACGTTTGTAGGGAACTAAATTGAACACTCGAATAACGTTAAATATGAACATATGAAGATCATGACGTAGCATGTAAATAGCATAGTTTTTGCCTATGCTATGGTCGGGGTTGGTGGATGGGCGTATAAATCCGCGAGTTGCATGCCAGTGTTCGCGAGTTCAAATCCAGACCAGCCCTTTGTGTGTGTTTTGTTCTACATTGCTTGCGTCATGCAGACAGGCGATTGTTGGTTTTTGTAATGTTAACCCTAACCTTAATCCTAATCTTAACCTCAGTAATGTCATATCTAACCTTAACCGTTAGTAACCTCATGCCTAACCTTAACCGTTAGTATCCTCCTACCTAACCTTTACTGTGAATGTTGCAATATAATTTCGAACGCTATGGAATGTATGGAATGTTCTCGCATAAATCCGCTAAATGAAATGTACCGGAGCAACGTAATTGAAGTACAAATATTGCCTAATAACAAAACGTGCAGTTCAAACGTAAAAACCCTAAATATGTTGGCATTTAACGTAATTTAGGTTTTCGAAATAGTTTCCTGAGAACGTAATTTGGGAGAAATTCTGAGATTTACGGTTGCTAAATCATTGAGTTCACTTCTTTGGCTTGGCAAAAATGCCTTGATGGAAGGTCCTTGTATTTCTCTTCTGCCTTCTCTGTATAATCTCAATTAACAGTACTTGCACATGAAGAGTAAAGATTATTTATAAGAGAAACTGAAACTCTGCATACTCAAAATCATTGCAAACAATTTTAATAATAAGGTTTCGGTCAGCTGACTGAGAGCGTATTACTATATTTTTTTCAGTAAAATGACTGAAAGCTTATTATAAAAAAATCGCAAATTCCAACCCTGTGGCGAGATGGGTTCATAATGCTCTTATGATGAAAGAGCATACCTATCTTTGGACAGAGGCTCTAATTTCCAATAAGAGTGATGAAGACTTTCTTTCTATATATAAACATGGGCGGAGGCAAACTCTCTATTAACAAACAGTATATGCCAAGCAGTTTGTGCAAAAATAATTTGCAGTATCACTATCTGTTTTGCTAATTTCATGTGGAATCAGTGGTTAAAAGGCTTCATTGTAAATCCTCACTGATGATATTACACATTTGATTGAGGGGGTTGCATTTAATATTCAAACAGTGAAAACAGCTGATCAGATTTCAGAGGGGGAAGCATTGTGGGAAGCATTGTAATGTGGATGCAGCATTCCAAAAACATCTTTACAGGTCAGTGGGAAAAATAAAATAACAGTGAAATAAAGATTTTGGTTGATGAAATACTTGGGTCAATTACAACTTAATGTGAGATTCAGTGTGGAATAAAGCCAAGGGCAAAAAATAAACAAACACAAATTACAAAGGAAAGGTAAACACATTTTTACAATATAACATAGGCTAAACATCTGTAATAATTAGTGCTGTCAAACGATTAAAATATTTAATTGCGATTGATCGCATTAATGTCATAGTTAACTCACAATTAATCGCACATATTTATCTGTTCTAAATCTTAATTTATTTTTGTCCCATAATTTTTTTTCTAATTTTAATGCTCTTATCTACATGAAAAAGTGGAACGGCTTGCTTTGTGCAAATGTTTGTTTTAATTAAAACAACATTATCATACCGTCTGAACTCATCCATTGTCGCCTGGCTTTGACGAGGGGGCGGAAAATTCGCATCAGCTGTGTGCTTTGCCATCAAGTGATATTTCAGACGTGCTGCAATGATATCTCAGTTCACATCGACCAAACACACATATACCTTTGGTCTGGTCAATGGAACCATTTGGCAACTTTTTAAAAGTAAACTTTCCATTTAGAATTTTATTGGCTTCCATTTCGGCGTCTCGCACTCGCAATCCACTCAAAACGTAATGTAGCCTACTACTCTTTGGCCAGCTCGCAACGCAAGCACAAAAAAGTGTGTTTGGCGTGCATGTTGTTTTGTTTCCGCTCTAGCTAGATCCGGTGTGGTGTTGTAGTTTTTCTAACGTTACTAGTTGTTGCAACAGCATGTGAAAAAAACAACAAAGTTTGCTTGGCCAATTGTTTCGAACTGGACTTGCGTTCATCGCGCTATAAAAAAATGACGCCGTTAAAATGGGTTTGCGTTAGCGCTGTTAATAACGTGTTTAACTGACAGCACTAGTAATAATATCAAAACTTTACATTAATACAGTACAGTCAATGATACAATCTATCAGTAGCACAGAACAGTAGAACAGTTTCAACAGCCCACTCCAAATATCCACAATCTCTCACAGTCATTTTGAGTCTTTTAAGAACCCTTTCCGCCTTTTAGTCTATTTTCACATATTTTAATGTTTCAGAAGTAGAGATTAATTTTCCTCAAATTGAATCATCTTTTATTTAAGCTGATCTCATTTCCAGTGCCATATCTATATTGTAAAATATTTGAAGATGATGAATTGGTATGTTAAATGAAAAGCAACTCAAGGATACAATCTTTCAGTGGCACAAGGATACAATTTTTCTGTGGTTTGTGCCACTGAAAGATTGTATCCTTGTGCCACTGAAAGCAACTCAAGGATACAATCTTTCAGTGGCACAAGGATACAATCTTTCTGTGGTTTGTGCCACTGAAAGATTGTATCCTTGTGCCACTGAAAGCAAATCAAGGATACAATCTTTCAGTGGCACAAACCACAGTTTTTACACAAACGAACATCCAGGCCAAGCTAAATTCATTTTCATCACAAGTGATGTGGTAGTAGAAACAGCAGCCAATCAGATGTACAGTACTGTATGTTGGGGCTTACCTAATACCAACGAGAATGCCAAAAAGAAAAATGAGGAGCTTACAGTACAACAAGGAGTTACAGCCATTGGAGTGAAATCAATCATTTAGTGATTGGCAAACACATTTTGTCAGTGTAAGCTGTATAAATAATACTGTAAAAATTACTTGTGTTTAAATCCAGTGTAAAACCAGTGACTACTCCATTAGGCCAACCACTGTCTAGAGAACTTTACGGAAAACAGCTTTATTATTTCATGGACCACGGAATACACCGGCATTTGTGTGTTTACTTAGAACACAGGTAATATCTTTAAAACAGATTTTTGGTGAGCTTCTATTAAAAATATACCCTGGAAATCCAGAGTTCTCGCGAGAGCACCATTTGAATTTGCTCAGCAAGTTACTCTGGCACCAAGTAATGCTGCTCATTAACTACTATAACTATACCCTTGTAGCCGAGCTGCACCAATCACATTGGTGTATCTGATATAGGCGGGCCAGAGGCGTGTTAAACAGATGGCGACCGCTCTGCGAGTGTGACCTCAAGTCATTAGTAAACATTGTAAGATCGCTATGGATCTACACCTGTTTTTTTAAACTGCTTTGGCCCTACAATGAACGAGTTAGACTTGGCTTTTTGTCCAAAAGAGGAACAGAAGACGGCGCTCGAATCATTACTTTTTATGAAGGACGTTTTTGCTGTTTTGCAGACCGGATACGGCAAGGGTTTAATCTTCCAGTTAGCTCCGCCATAGGGTTGGTTAAAACTCACTGATGATTGGTCGTAGTGTTATCCAATTGCGTACAGTGAAACTTTCAAATGCACGCTTGGTGCCGCCCCTCGAGTTGAGTCATTTACATTACTCGATCCCCGACCCTAAATCGTTCAGGATTTGGGTCTGATTTTTCCAGGCTATTAAAAATATGTATTTGAATAAAATAATATATAAAACACTTTATTCATACAGATATTTGCTATGCTATTTGTATGAATGTGTGTTTTATAAGAATAGAAACCATATCATGTTTTTATTGATTCTTGTAAGCCACAAACTACATAAACTACAAGCATGGTATCCGGATGGGTCCCTGGATCAAGTGATCATTATTGTTTTAGATTTAGCTGTGTTTTGTAAAAATATATATTTTTGAACCATATCATGCCATTTATATGAATGTGTGTTTTGCAAGAATGGAAACCATATCATGTTTTTATAATTATTCATATGAAAATTATTAATTAATTAATTATTAATACATCTCGGCACAATTGTGAAGGACACTTGGGGTCCTCTTACAAAATATTATATAGCTCCTTGGCTGCACACTATCATTCTAAAATGTTAGACCTATGTTGTCATCCCCCGGAGGACATGATTAGAAGTGTTTCCAGGACACTTTCTCAATATATGCCTTTGTAGTTGTCTTTCAAAAAGGATGTAGAAAAATAAAAACAGAAAATAATTATGCATTTTCTTAATTTCAACTTGTGCCATATTCACTGTGTATATTTATTCTAAATACATTTGACATTTCCAGAAAAGGTCTTTCCTTTTTAAAAATATCAACCATATGTTTCTCCTTCCTTCAGGTCCAGTGTAACAAGAGGTTAACCTTGGGTATGTTTTTTTAGGTGGAGTTTGACAATTAGCAAAAAGGCAAAGCACAATAAGTGTCATACTTTATTGACAAGACTAGATGAGGAACATCTGTACTACAACAGCATAATAGAATTCCTGAAATTCAGTCATGGCTTTTGGTTTTGCTGTGCCACCCCAAGATTTTCAGTGGCCCCATCTGGCCACCCCATGAAAAATGGCTGGGGCACCACTGCATATACCAAGGCAACCAATCAGCATTCAGGAGTCATTCTACCCACTTTATAAATATACAGTAGAGCTGATGACTGAACACATATTAATATTACAAAAATGTAATACAGTAAAGCCCAGGGTTTTGAATTCTGATATTGTAGTTGATCTGTATTTTACTGTTGTTTAGAGAATTACAGACTTTTTTGTTTTTAGTTCTGTCTTACTGAGATATTTTCCTCAGGCAAATCTGAGCATGCTATGTGATGCAATACATTATTGCCTTATGCATGGCTAATTTATCAAGTCTGAAGTTAAATGACCACACAAGGACAATACAGTACACACTGCAAAAACTGATTTTTAAGAAAGTAAAAAAGCCCTATTTCTAGAAGATTTCTAGTCTAGAAAAAAAAAGAATCTTGCCAAGCATTTTCACAAAAGAAAAATTGTCTTATTTTGATAAAATGTACATAACCTTTTCTTAATAAGATTTAACAACTAATTTCAAGCTCGATTTAACTATTAATAAGGTGTGGACATATTGTGTAAATTATCCCAGCAAAGAAACAAGCTTATCTTCCTTATTTTAAGATTGAGACCACTTGCACAATTTCTCAATTTAAGAATCTTATGAAATGACAGCAATTTATTTATTTTTATTATAAACATGACAAACATGAAAATACAGTTTAACATGACCCTTGACTGATTTGGATAAAGGTGTTACACAGTTCTGTGTTGCCAACTACCTTCTTACCAAATGATTTTCAAAACTTTCCTTAACATTTCTGTAACTTTTTGCCAAATTTCCATGACTGTTGCTTTTATGAGCCACAGCTGTTTTATTTTTGGTACTGACTACTGCAGACTGGGAAAACAACACAAAAGCTGCAGTTTTGGCCCTTTACAACGTCACTCAAATTCCAATGCTTGTCCGTTTTTTTAGGGAAAAACTCATTTACATGCTTTAAGTATAGAGCACAAACATACTCTGACTAAATATTACTGTAATACAATAATATTATTTAAACATAGAAATTCGTTTTAACATAATGCACAATAAATCATATTTGAGCTGATTTCACCCATCGTGGAGAAGATATTTTATTTATTTGTTCTGTGCACCTATGTGACCGGCCTCTCATTCCGGTACAGTAGATGGGAGTATACGCACCTTTCAGGCAGTTGCGATCTGCCAGTAAAACTAAAGAAGAGGAAGCTATGTCAGTTTTTTCTGACAGAACATTACACTAATGGGTGGTTTAGACCAGTGGTTCCCAAACCTCTCCTCGGGGACCCCCAGACAGGCCATGTTTTTGTTATAACGCTGAAAAGGCACACCTGATTCAATTAGTCAAAAGTGTAATGTGTAGTTTTTTTTTGATCAGACTAATTTAATCAGTTGTGTCATAACCACTGGTTTAGACTACTAATACTATAGGGGATATGTGTTCATTTGTTCTACATTTTTTGGTGTATTGGCAGTAAGGAATAGTGTGCATTTTCTTAGAGAAAAAATAAACTTGTTACAGGCTTTATTTTGAAATCATGTGTATTTTCTGATATGCTCTGAATTAAAATCCTGCTTTTGTTTAATAAAGACCCTCAAAGTGAGAATGCTTCATGCTGCTTATTTTAAGACAAAGTAACTTTGTTCTGTTTAAAGAAATTTCATCTCATGCTAAGATTTTTGTGCAAATTTTTGAATTTTATTATAAGCTAAACAATCAAAAAATAAGGATTTATATCTAAAATATCATTTTGTTTAAATTTGTCATTTTTTCAGTGTATTTGTTTTGGTAGAGCTTACTTCTTTGGTGGTAGTGTTCATTTTTAAATATTTAATTTACGTATACTTATTTTACTATTGATTAACCTTGCATGTTTCACATCCTATTAACTATCAATGATTATACTTAGCACCTATATTACGTGTTTACCCTCGCTTGACCTCCATTGATCATTAGGCAAACAATTGTCTTGTAGTCAATCCGCGATTGCATTCTCCAAATGATTCATTTACTATGCACACTTACACGGAAAACCAAGATGCAATAGGCAGTGCAAACCAATGTTTTATAGCAACTGAAACTCTTAAGCCTTACCCTAACAAATACAAACAGACACTCACCGGCACAGACATACACTGCTCAGAGCCCTATCCCTGGTCCATTAGGCTGGCATCAGGCATTCTCCGTGGGCCGTGGCTGGCTGGAGTCCAAGGTTAGAGGACGTCTCCTCCTGGTCCGTTCCCACCATCTGCTCTGTCCAGAAGGCCGGCGCGACTGGGGGGAAGAGACGGGCCCACCAGATACCAAGCAAGAAGAGAGGCTGGGGAGACTGATGAGGAACTGGAGGAGGATGATAAGGGGGAAAGATATAGACAAAAGGGGGTGATGGTGGGAAGCTACGAGGGAAGGTTGAAGGGGGTTAGCTGGGGCAGGTTAGAGGGGGCAGGCTGGGGCAGGTT